>APFE030732389.1:0-23330 GCA_000404065.3 Pinus taeda | reverse complement strand
TTTCAGCGAAAATCAGCAAAAATCAGCAAACAAATTTCCAACTTATCTCGATTTCTGAGCCTCACAGCCCACTGGAAATTTCCAAACAGCAACACAATGCTGCACGGCAACTGTATGGACGACCGTACGGACGGTACAGATGGCTGTACGGACGGTACAGACAGGCTGTACAGACCTCGATTTTTGTGCAGAAAATCAACTGCCTCGATTTCTGTGCAAAAGCAAATCTGCCTTTTGCTGTTTGCTCAACAAAAATTTGCCTTTTATTGCTGGTTCTTTCAGCTGTATGCTTGCTCTTTCTGCTATTCTGATTTGCTAAAGAGCTGCCTGGTATGTGTGCCAAACTGCTGCCTCTTTCTCCTTCCTGTCCAGAAATCTCCCTTGCTCTCTTGCTCTCCTTCTTCTAATCTGCTCATGAAAGAATTAATGATCTTTTTCTCCTTTTCCTCCTTTAAACCAACCCTAAATGACTTTTAGGTGATCCCTAAATCCAATGGCTGAGATAGATTTAGATCAATGGCTGAGATTAAATGCACATTTAAATCTCACTTTCTATTTTTTAATTCACCCCACTTTAATAAAGACCCACTTAGTCATTTATTTCCAAAGTCACTTTTCCTTTCTAATTTTTCATTGACTTTATAAAAAGTCACTTTAAAATTAGACTTAGTAACTTTATCACTTAAAGTCACTTTTAAATTAGATTTTAACTTTATAAAAATTATAAAGTCACTTTAGGAGAAAAATTTAAATCTTTTGGACACTTTTCCCTAGGCCAAAGATCAAAGCCTAAGGGAACCACTTGTCCTCCGGTACCAAATTTCAACAGATGCCCCTGTTGTTCCTAATCTTGTAGCTTCTTCCTGTGCAACCTGAAGAAGAATGTCAATACCATCATGTTTCTTTTCTTTGTAGATGGCAATCTTCACTTTTTGTTTCTCATATTTGTACTGCCATAACTTTTTCTCCTTCCTTTTCCATGTTTTTCTAAAAATAAATTTCGTCCTCTCTCTTTTAAGTGTTTCCCTTTGTAGTGTTCTTCACCTATCAATGGAAAACTTGTGGCTTGGGCTATATATTCCGGAGTGATGGGAACAAAAATGTCTCCAACTATGGATTTTTTCATTGTCAAAACTGGTTACAAACTCCTTTTTAACTTTTTCATCGTGTCCATTAAACTTCCTTAAAAATTCCAATAACCCTTCTTGGTAAAGTTTTTCTATTGTTTCTTTATGTCACATTTCCAACTGAAATCCATTTGGTTCATTTCTATTCCCCATACTGAAATCTGGGTGTCTTTGTTCTTTTTGGTTTCAAGACTTGATCTGGACTTTTGAATACTTTTTGTGATGAGAGAAAGGAAAAATATTTCGAGTCTGGCTTTGAAAATACCCTTTCTGGAAGATACTCTGTAAAAATGCATTTGAGAACCAAGTTATGGACACCTTTAGGTTTTCTTTTAACCTTCTATGCATTTAATCAACACCACACTTGCAAATCGAATCTTACTCTGCCTTCAGAGATCCTCAAATTATGAAATGAACAATTCTCTATGTTTCTTTAAAAATCGATTTTGGAAAATACTGCTCTCTGTCCTTCAAAATCAATTTTAGAAATGAATCTTTGTTCTTCAAAATCAAAATTCGTTTTTTTTAATGAACTCCTCTTTGTCCTGTAAAAACGATTTTAAAAATGAATCTTTGTTCTTCAAAATCGAAATTGTTTTTTTTTAATAAACTCCTCTCTGTCCTTCAAAATCAATTTTAAAAATGAATCTTTGTTCTTCAAAATCAATTTTAGAAAAAAAAAAAAAATTGACCTGGAGAAATCGAAATTGGAATAGCTAACCTGGAGAAATCGAAATTGGAAATGCATTGTATGTAATAGAACCATTCATTTACTGCCTTTGAGAAATCGATTTTGGAGATAGGAATCAAAATAACCCACAGGTCTATTACAATTTTTCTTTGTTATATAATCTTCCTTAAAGTCGAAATTGGAAAAATAATAATCAACCTTCTTTCCCTTTAAAAAAAAAAAAAAAAAAAAAAAAAAAAAAAAAAAAAATCGAATTCTAGAAATAAACCTGAACAATTTCTTTCAATTTTACCTTCTCTTCTTCCTCGGGAATTGAAATCGATTTTCCTCTATCTCCCTAGAATCTGAAATCAAATTCTAGAAATGATTAACTAACTCTCTGTTCTTCCAGAAATTGAAATTGGTTTCTACTCTGTCTTCTTATCACTTGAAATCGAATTCAATAATCACTTGCATGAACTTATTGACTATTCAGAAGTTGAGTTTTTAGATGTGAAGCAAATTCTTGGGTGCTATACAACGGTTATTGGAGTTGTCTTAGTGTTAACTAGACTTGAGAAATTAAAGCTTGGAAGAAATGATGATTTGATGCTGAGTGTAATTAATACCGTTGAAGTAACAACTTCACACTTGGAGTTTGAATGCAGACTTCCACTGCGCAGTTAGAAACTCAAATTTGCCACCAACTTTTTGCTTGGAGTTTCTAGCGTCGTTTAACTGGAGTTTTATTCACACCTAGAGCTTGAATAAGGCCACCACACAATCAAAACTTTAATTTCCTCTAATATTTTTCTACTCAGAGTTTAATTTAATTGCCACACCATTTTCCAACATTTAATTCAATCTTAAATTCAAGATCCGAACTACTTGCAATGAAATCTTACTCGTACTAACTGTGAAATTCTTGGGATATAGTTGGAGATCTCAACATTGTTTTTGGTGGAATTCTAATCACTCAACATTCTCCTCTGCTATTAAAAACTCACGCATACTCTATTCCTTTGTTTCTATTTCACTGTGTTGCGTTCTTCCTTGAGCAGAGGTGTCAAAATCTCGTTGATTTCCATGTGAAGGTACCCTCCATATCTACTATTCCCTTCTGTGTAGATGATGAATTGTTTCTCCCCTCTGTGTGAAAGTTTTGGATCTGTATCTCTATATCTCTGCTTGATGATGACTATTGCTTATGTTCTTTCATGGACATTTGACCGGTTTTTGAATCCTATATGTGCAAGCCTCACGCTCATTTCTTCCTCTTTGTCGTTTTATACTCCCATCGCCTTGCATCATTTGTATGCCCAAATTGATATTTGAAATGAAATTGATATGTATGCCACTCCTTTGTATTATTGTTGCACCATATTTTTTTTTAAGATTTTAAATTATGTGCCCACCATGGTTTGAATCATATGCACCACATTTTTTGGTATATTGTATTATTATCATACTTTATGTTTTTCATGATTTGAAAACATTGCATATATTATGCACCCTTATTACATACTCATATCATATTCATGCATATTTCATTTAATGATTTTTTTTTTCGAAGTCTCTTTGTCCCTTTCCATGCATATAATTTATTCTTCCTTCTTTTCCTTTAGGGTCATAATTCTTCCTCCTTCCTTTAGGGTCATTTAAAATCAAATTCTTTTTTAAATAAGATGTTAAGTATGTTTGTAATGATACTAACTCTCTTTTTTCTTGTTTTGTAGGCATAGGAGACTAATCCTTCTTGTTTTGTAGGCAATTTTCCATGAGGCAAAAAAAAATTGGTCCAAAAAGGAGATGTAGCCAAAAAGTTTGGTAAAACATGCGAATGAATGTGGTTGAGTGAATGATGAATTGATGAATGTAAGGTTAATGAATGTAATAAGGTGAATGAATAATCTAAGAGGTAAATGTATATAATGTAGGGTGATGTAGGATATAGGGTAATGTAGGATAATATAGGATGATATATAAATGGATAGGGGTACTGCATATTCAAGTTTAAAGTAGTTTATCAATCTTAGAAAAAATTTCAAAATCGAAGGCATTAAGAATACTTTAGACTTACAATACTTTTCATTTCGCTTGATATATCATTGTCAATGCTTTTCTTCTGTTGATAACGACCTTAGCTCTTTTTTCAACACTTGACCTTTTGCTAATGATGAGGATACGTTGACATCAAAATGAATTTTGTTGAATGATTTTGCTGGATTGTACATGCTTGTAGCTGTTTCTCTGGTCCCTTTGATGTTGATTTTAAGATGAATAATCAGGTCCCTTCTACAATAACGTATGACATTGATCTTTTTTAGGTCCCTTACTGATAAATGTTGATTATGATGTCTCAGGTCCCTTTTGCAATATAACTGCTTGACATTACCAGTTGCATAGTTTGTTGGTTTATTATGAATCTTCCCCCATGTTGATCTTGAAACTTGTCCTGAAGTCTTTGAATTATGGAGGATAGAATTTCAGCCGTAAACATAAACTAGATTAGAAATAAAGGAATTCATATTAACCAAGTGACTTGGTTTTCCAATATGAATTCAGATTTGTATTGTGCCAGAAGTCTGGATTTTCATAGCCAAATCTTTTTATTATTTTTTATCATTTTTTTTTTTGGATGGAGGTGGGATATCATGGTGTAGGTAAGTATGGAAAGCTTATGAAAGTAAGATAGGTTGAAGTCATGATCTAGGAGTAGATGGATAGATAGATGATATATTTGGACTTCAATATAGTAGATCTCAATTATTATGAAGATTAGCATACAATATGGTAGATGAATGAAATCATGAACAATATGGCTTATGAAAGGCTTCTTAGGAAATGGATGTGAATTTTCATGGTACAAAAACTTGACTTCTTCTTCTAATGATTAGCTTCATGACTTTTTACTCAACATCGATTCATGTTGTAGGGTTGTTGGTGTTGTTAGTCAGCAACTGAAAACAAGCTTCAAGAGTTTTGAGTTTCTTTGAATGAACTCAACATCATGTGAATTCCACTTTACTTTGACTTGGATATTTGAATTTCATATTCTCATATATGAATTTTTAAAGATTGATTTTGAAAATCCTTCCTCCATGGAATTGACCCCTCAAATCTTCCTATAACCTGCAAAAACATAACATTTTCCTGCAATACAATATTAGATGATGGAGGAAGAGAGGTGTATAGTCTCTCTTCTTCCAAGAAATATTTAAAATAATTACAAGCATTGCTTAAAAACTAGTCCAAAGATGATATACAAATAAAATGCATTTGTTTACCCCTTGAGGAATGGTGGCCAACCTAGACCTCCTAGCAGTATTTTGTTCACAAAATATGCATTTTATTTCCAATTAGAGTGATTACATATCCAAGTTGAACTTAATTCAAACGGATACTTCCAGTATAAACATGTTTTCAAAATGATTTAAAATGATACACTAAAAATGATGAGGTGTACCATGTTTGATAGAGCTTCTTGTAATTTTTTTTACTAGACCAATAGTCACTATTTGGAGTGTAACGTTTTCGTTAAAGATCGGATCAATGTCATTCCACTTGGAGATTAAAATAGATTAATTTTTTTCTATCCACTAGAAATATTTTTTAAAAATTCTTCGTTTTTATATCCCAAAATTGTTGATGAACAGACCTAGGAGGCAAAGTTTCACTATGTTGATTTTAAGACATGCAGTCACTAAATGTGGCATAACGTTATCATTTGACCTCCAAATGGGATTATTCAAATTGTGTATTGATATAAAATTGAATATATATATCCCATATAAATAGGTTTTGAAAATAAGATGATTTGGTATGTTAAATATGTTAAACACATAGATGGCAGACACAAAGTGTGAATGATAAGCATGAGAGTACATCTATTATTGACAATGATATACATTTATAGTACATGGTGTGACCCTTGTATTCATATTCCAAGCAGTCTCTTGTACTCCCATTGGCTATTCATCTTCCATACCAACCTTTAGAGGATTAGGTGTCCAACATTCCCCCCCTTAGTCTGAAGGGTTATGTATGAGTCCAAGAAGAGAGTTGTAATACAAAATGTGCAAAAACGCATGACAGCACTAGGCTAAATGTATTCTCTGAAATGTTGGTGTAAGGGAGGTGGGTTAAGGATGACCACCAATACTCGAATGCTTATTGCAGATCCTGTAACTCTTTCAAATATGGCATGAATCTGAGGTCTTCTTCTAGAGGAAGTGCTCCTGATGTTTTGAAGTGGCAAAGCTTCAACCATGAAAGGGAGGTCTCACCCCGCATAAAAGGGAGAACCTCAACCTGAAAAGGGAGGTCTCAACCTGTGATGGTTTAAGTATTACCACCAACTCTGGAATGCTTAATGTAATTCCTGGAACTCTTCCAAAATTGGCAAGAAGCTGAAATCTTCTGTTAGAGGAAGTGTCACCAGTTCTTTGAAGAGGCATCACCAGCTAAAGGCATGCTCAAGGGCATATTTTTCTCTTGCTACAACTCTGAATATGGTATGGTAGGTTGTGGCTTAGGCTCGCTTGATGTGGATTTGAAGCTTGTAGATGACCATCATTTCCTCCCTTGTCAGATATAAGGTGAGATGATGGAGAAAACTCAACAACAATATTGTTCAATACTCTAGAACAAGTTCTGACATATGACTAAAATATATTATGGGTTGTTGAAGCCCATTGCCAAGAAGTGATCCATCCAAGATGAGTCGTTGTTCTTGCAGGAGGCTTATTTTTTAAGCATCTGTTTGAAGAATGATTGGTTTTATGACCGTGCTTACATGGATGAAAATCAAAATAGTGATCTTTCATATGGCCAACTCTGTCACGGTGTTGGCATTTCACAATTTGTTGTTGTTGCTATGGAAGAGAAGAAGAATCTGGAACAGCTGAAGGTGAACTGTCATGAAGGAATCCAGCACTCTGATATTGGATGGGATTTGAGTAATCTCAAATATGAAAGAAAACCTCCTTATCATACCCAAGACCTGTTCTATTCTTGTTGTGGAAAAACTCTTCCTAAGGTCTGATGATGGGCTTGGGAAGTGCAAACTGAACTTCTATTTCTGCATGCAATTTTGCTCCTTCATTGGGTACTAGATAGACATTATTGATTTTTTGTTGATGGATTTCATGATGGTTATGATGTTGTAACTCATCGTGCTGAAGCTGAGATTCAACCTGCAAAAAATCAATCTTCTCTTGTGTATGTTGCAAGCAAGTTTGAATGTCAAATATAGTTTCCTTGCTAATGTTGATTGTGTTTTCAGTAGTTGACATAATTAGAGTCCTTAATAACTCTCATAAATTTCCAATTTGAGTCATTTTTAAACTTCAATAGGTCAACTCAATTCATCAACAACAATGTAAAATAAATAAAAATCAGTTCGCAATCTTCAATGTTTCAAACCAGCATAGAGAGCAACAAAAAGAACGAACATAAACCATATGGAAACTCTCCAATGCACATCTAAGAGTTAAGAACATATAAAAGGAAATATGATTGAAACCCAATAAATTGAATATCAAATGGAATTGGCCCCTTCAATCTGATGCTATTGAGTGAGATACTTTTCACTCCGCTCTTTCCATTCATCTATCACAAGTCCTTCAACAACAACACGAGGAGCAGTGTCTTCTGGATGTTTCTTGTGCACCTAAACCATAGCCTCAACTTCAACCAGCTACTTCCTAAGTTTTTCTAGTTTAGGACGTTGTGGAAGTCGCAAATGAAAAATGTTGTTGACGGCTTGCTACATTTGAGCCCAGGTTGTGATGTTATCCCCAGGTAAACCCATGAACTAGCACAGAGCTGCATCCTTGAGAGTGGATTGGAATAGTTTCAACTTTTTCTCATCAGTGGTGTAATCATAAGTTCTACATATGACAACAAACTCAAACAAGAAAGTGTCTAGATCTTCTGAGGTCAGGCCATGGAAATGAGGAAGAGTAGAGGGGCTTATGTTTTTCATCTTGGTATCCCCATTAGTTTCTATGATGGGAAAGGCACCCTCAATTTTTTCTTTATCTCTCCTATCATTTCTATTTTCAGCCATTAGGTCAATTGGAATGGGTTCTCCTTCTTTTTCTCCCCATATAGCCTCTTCAAATATCCTTGGTTGTTCACCTAAGGGGTCCTCCAATTCACAGCCACCAAAGAAGAGGGAAGGTTGGATGTTTGAAGTGGTGGGGGTATTTGGTAGAAATTTTCCTAAGTTATCCCTATTCCTATGAGGCATGAAAGAAGTGTTTTTGTTTTGTTTTGTGTTTTTTAAGCTTTGATACTAATTTAGAATTGAAATCACAAACTGAATGGAAACTAACTACTTGAATGAAATCTTACTTGCAGAAAAGAAACGAAAGCAAACTAACTTCCAATTACTTTTTGTAGAAATGAAGCTAATTGCAGAATGTCAGAGATAAGAAATGGAAGAAAGAAATAAGAAATCACATCTTACTCAGACACCTTCCCAGCAACGGAGCCAAAAAGTGATGAGCACTAGTCTTGCAGGAAGAATGTTGCAACTTCTGAGGCTACCAACTTTACTTTATCAACCCGGGGTTCATACAAACTTGGAGGTGACAGAGTTGTATACACAAGTAGATGCAATGGGTATGCTCTTTGTCACTACTAAATTGGCGATAGACCACTATGGTTTTTCAAACCAACCTTCTATTGATTTAGAAGAAGCTTGATTACCAATGAGAAAAAGGGAAATTTGCACTAAAGGAAATCTTATCTATTGTAGTAAGGAAAAGACTGAAATCAAATGCTCAAACACACTATTCATCTAATTAACTACTAAGATGCTTTGCTTCAAAAGAATTCTAAATTAACATATGTACAATCCTACTGTCCTAGGCATGCAATTTGAAACATCCAAACATTCTATTGTTTTGCATGTAAATGAACAAAATAACTCTTTTTTCCTTTTTGTATTTTTTGTGTGAGAATGTGAGTGCTAACTTCTCTTGGTGATGTGGCAGGTGGATTAGGGATGATGGTGGATGGTCAGATGGCTTGGGAGGCAAGTAGGGGCCTTCTCCTATCTTCCTAGGTTCATTTTCCACAATCCGGCCTCAAAACAGGCCACTACAGGTCAACCTACATGATGTTGAGAATGCAACAAGATGATGGAGCTTAGTGAAAAGAAGTCGCCTTCACTAAGTGGTCCCGCAGGCTATTTTTGCGCAAAGTCTATTTTTAGACATATGGATCATGGTCTATGAGTTGCAGGATTTTATTTGTGGATGATTGGTCAAGTTGGTAAAAATAGATGGACCTCTATTTTTAGACATATGGGCAGAGTCTATTTTTAGACTACCAGGCTAAAAATAGAATAGTCGAATATTATTAGCTCTTAATAATATTTGGACTGTAAACATTATTTTATTCTCTTGGAGCACTTCAGTTCGAGCTACGAATGTGGCACATGCAGCTGTCAGAAGGAAATACGTGGTTCTTATGGGTTACTTGAGCTATTGCATGGAGGACTTCAGTTAGAACTTCAGCGATTGAGTTCTGTGGAGTTGGATGAGCAGTTAATGGAGTTGTGTTCGGTTTGACTTAGTTGGACTAGTTGTATTTAATCTAACTGATCAATAGACTAAGTGATGAGTGGTGTGAATTAGTTATTAATTAATTCACTAATTATTAACTCATAAAGCAACTGAAGAATACATCAGTTAACTCAGTGCATGGACAGTTCAGTGGAGGCAAGTGTTAGAGGAGAGTGAAAGGGTAAGACAGCTGTCAGTTGTGACTATAGTTGTGCATGAGATTTGCACAATCAATGGATTGAGTATTGCCAATGAGGATTGTGTGGTATAGACAAAGGAAATACGAGTTTGGATCAGCAATTCTAATCTATTCTCATGCAGGATTGCGTAGTGGAGGCAGGCAAGCAGCGGAGGAGATTTGAGCAAGTGATTGATTCAGATCTGAGCTAGTTTGTGTGTAACAGGTGGAGATAGTGTTGAGTACTTGCGAGGAGTATTGTACTATGTATTGTTACATGTTCTCAATCAATATAATATACAGATAGTTGAAGGGTTTTCAATTGTATGCTTTCCCCGGTACATACTGTGTTGATATGTGTGATTGATGCTTCAATGTGTGCATGCGATTGTTTCTTTAATACTGCAAATTGATTATCAACGTAGAGGAGGTTATGTATTATGCATGCATTCCTCAAATAGTGTATAATCAAGATAATCTCTGTGAATAAGTGTCATATTATTCAAAATGTCTACATTATCCATATGAAAATACTAAAAATATAAAAGTTGAATGATGTATTAGTTAAATATAAAACATTCCAATTCAAATCACAAAAAAAAATTAAAAAATTATCAAACGAACCAAAAAAACAAAACAAACAAAACAAACAAAACAAAACATAAATAATTGTTTAGCTTATTTCAACAAAAATCCCCAGAACTCTTTTTTAATAAAACATAGGAAAAAAAATTGAAAATTTAACCATTTTCAATATCTATTTTTTATTATTTAATATTTTCATTTGTTTTTTTATTATTAATATTTTATTTATTGTTATTTTTGTATGTTTTATTTTTTTCTATATTCCGATTTACTTTTACATAAACTAAAAACTAACTGAAAACTAGTGAACAAAAATAGCATGGTTTCGATTGCCAACAGGTTGAGGCCCACAGATCTGCACTAACCCATGGGCAGTGACTTATTCTGAAGCTGATCGGTTGGGTCAGCGTGAGGAGCACGTATTTTGAAAAAATAATGCCGATATCCGTCCTCAATGGTATTATATGTTGTCACATCATACTGAAGAGTGCAAAGGATTTTTTTATGAAAACCATCATATTTTATAGGACGAGATATGGGAATATGGTGCATTATTTGAAGTATTTCGATATTAGAGTTTGAAAATGCAAATGTTATGTACCATGATCAGTATGAAAGCGAGAGTAACCCTATTGGAGGTGATGAATTGGAGGTGATGAATGGGACACTTGTAAGACCTCTTGTTTTAAGAATTTTTTATTTTTTATTTTTTATTTTTTTTGGCTAAAATGAATGCATCTTTTATACCTCAATGTATTTTGCTTCTTTGCTTAACCTTTAAGAGAGTTGGGATCTTCTTAAGCCAATGGATGAGTTGAATTACAATGTATTTGTTAATGATAATTGAAAAGTTTCATTAAACTACCATAGAAGGAGTAAAGATAAGGAAAAGAGAGATCTATCCTACGGAAGAATGTTAGGACTTATTTATGTTGCTTTCATGATGATAACCTTTGTTTTAGAAAATACTTTAGATTTCTATGGTATATAGGTGACCTCTTGTGCCTAGAGGACTTTCAATATGCCCTAGGGTATATTGGAGGAAATATTGTATTAACATAGGTTACAAGGAAGTCCAACCAAGTATTATAACCTGTATTTTCTATTTGTATTCTTGGTCAACTATAAATTTACTTGCTTAATAAAAAATCTTTGAATTATTTAAAGTTATTAGTACATTTCTCTAACCTATTTCTTTTTAAAAGATCATTAATACCTATTGTAGTATTCCTTAAATTTTAAAGATGCAACAAAAAAACAAATATATAAATTATTAATGCAAATAAATAGATACAGGAACCAAACAAAATAAAATATATTGAAAATATCCTACTTATAGCCAATATTATTTATGACCTTTATTTTAGAGTAATAACGAACTTATTACTCATAAAAAAATTTCAACTTATTCAAAATGTCTTAAAAAATAAAAAAATTAAACCCACTCACTCTCATTCAAATTATTATTTTTTACTATTAAAAATAACAATTTTTACCTTAAATACTTTTTTTATTATCTCATAAATTTTAATAAAAATACATATATATTAATTCACTAAACAACTAGGCTAGCTAATACAGAAGCTATTTTAAATTGGTCAAAAGTTATTTCGTAACACATTTAAAGCTTTACAATTTTTATAGGAGTTGTCTATAATGCGACTTTTTGGAGATTCCGGTGACGGAATCCCGCGGAAGAAATGAGGTTAAATCTTGATTTTTAGCAGTTAAAATGGTTTTTTAACTGCATATTTGGATTCAGCGCCCTGAAAAACCCCTGGGAGCCATTGATTGTGCAGAAACTAGCTATCAAACCTGGGATTCCAATGAATTGCTGCCGGATTTTCACCGGAAAAATCCGCCAGAAAGGCTTTCAAAAAGTCTCATTATAAACTACTTCGTTTTTATACATGGGTTTTGTGTATAGTCCATTTCCTATAATAATAGTTTTTCAACGTTAAATTGCTTTTAATTGGGCAA
Organism: Pinus taeda; assembly: GCA_000404065.3. NCBI lineage: Eukaryota > Viridiplantae > Streptophyta > Pinopsida > Pinales > Pinaceae > Pinus > Pinus taeda. The sequence goes on along the minus strand of APFE030732389.1, from coordinate 11,216 downwards.
CTATTATTCTGTCATGTAGCGTAATGGGTAACTTAGATGCTGAAATCTCTCTTCGACGTTACTGGACATACCATTATTTTATTTTAGATGCTGGAAACTATTTAAAATGGATGATTTTAAAGTTGTGTAACTCGAAAAATTATAATATTTTAAAAAATTTAATATAACAAGATGTTGATCAAGTAGGTTATCTAAGACTAATTTGTATTTTATTACATTTATTAAATATAATTCAATATAACAATGAAAGAGTTGTTAGATCTAAGACTTTTGTGATCTATAATTTAGAAAATAGTTGTTCGGATTAAATATATTGGAAGGATTGGGTTGATGTTTCGAACCAACTAATGTGGTTTATCGTATGGTTTATCCTCGGGACAAGGTGAAAGATTTCACAAAGAAAATGAGTTGTTTTTTGTGAAATTTTTGGAAGTTTTGTGGTGGGTTTTTTGGGTTTAATTTCTCTAAAATCTAGCAGGAATTTATTGAAATCACAAGCCTGATGGGTTACCCTTGCACAATCGAAGTGCCTTAGGGTTTTTCAGGGTGTTGAATCCATATAGAGAGTCAAAAAAACCAGTGTAAATAACACAAATCAAGATTTCACCTCAAATTTTTCCACAGATTCCGGCAACGGAAAGTCCAAAAAGTAACACTAAAGACAACCGTCATTAACAGCAGAAGGAATCCTTGATGTTCCATCAAACACATGAAATCACAAGCTTGATGGGTTACCCCTACACAATTGAAGTGCCTTAGGGGTTTTTCAGGGTGCTGAATCCATATAGACAATAAAAAAACCAGTTTAAATAACACAAATCAAGATTTCACAGCAAATTTGGGACTATCCCTTTACACTTTCATATGAATAATTAACTGTTGATTGGTTTATTGTTAATTGTGTAGTTGGTTGACTTTATGGCATTGTACTATGGTTTTAATGTTTGGAGGAAAATTGTCCTAGCCTTGGGGCTCGTTCCTTCCCACCTCTTACCATACCCATGAAACCCTAAGCTAGGCCATTTCACAGTTGTTTCATTAGGTTAATTACGAGGTGAGGTCTCTGGTTCTTTCATTGTGCTGCTCCACGAAATGAGGGTTCTGGCTCTGGTTGCTTTACAGTGGTTTCGTTTCACTGTCCCTGGCCATGCATTTCTGTGAGGGTTTCCACCTGCGTATGTTGTCAATGCTTCCTATTCGGTGCTCGTTCGAGGCTCTGGTCTCTCGTTTCAGTTTTGCTTAGCTCTGGTTACGTTTTTGGTTGTAGGATTTTGTTATTCGTTGTTGTTCTCAATGCACTTGCTCCACTATTTGATTGTTCGCTTGGTTTTTATCACAGGTTGCGGTTGCGGAATGGCTCAACTCTCGGCTCTCATTCAGAGTTATCCAGAGGTAAGTCTTCTCTCCATGCTAGTCTTTTCTGCCTCGTTTTTTCTCCGTCTCTGACTGTTCTTGCTCCTTGTGGGCAGTGAGCACTCTGCGACTGTAACCTTAGTCCGTGGCTTTTCCTTTGGCTTGCACAGGCTCGGCTCTCTCGGGTAAGTTCTTTTGGAAAACCCCTTCCTCTGCTTTCAAGCCTGTAACTTTTGGTCCCGTTCTGCTAGCTCTAATGACTTGTTTTTGCTGGCCATGTAGGTGTGCAATTGAGCTCCTGTTTTTTGACCTCACGCCCTGACTCCTACGCTTGAACCGGTAGGGTTGCTCCTTGATATTTTCATGTTTATCTGTTTGAGGGGTTTTTTTGTTCGTGGTATTCTATGGGTTTATAATTCGAGGGTTTGGCTTCGGCCCTACTGTATCTTGGCCCTTATGTGGCTGTAGCTTCGCTGTATATTTATGTCTCTGCTATTTAACTTATGATTGTAATGGTAACGGTCCTGTGGTGACCTCGCAGTGTTTGTGTTTGGCACTGTTAATGGAGGAACCCTGCTCTCAGGGCTGCCTGTGCTTGGTGACTATATTTTTGGACTGTTGATATTTGATAATGGTATATATTTATATAGTGATTTTGTTTATAATTAAATAGCAATGAAAAAGGATTCGAATTCTGTTGGTACCTGTGAATGTTCACTTATTCCTTCAATAGTGATCTTCTAGTTTCTTCTGCAAACCCGCTCCGTTATCTTGTTGACTTATCTGGGTGCTTTTCTTGCTTCTATGTTTATTGTTCACTGTCTATCATCATTATGCTATGGAAAAGAAAAATGAATTCACAGAAAATACTTAAGTTGTAATGTATATGGATTTAGATGTATTTTCTTTTTAGAATGTTTATGTGCTTCTCTTCATTCAATTCTATGATGATTAAAAGATTACAATATCTGTTTCCTTTTTTTGTTTTGTAAAGATCACTGGACAGTTATCAAACTGGCAGTAGTTACATTTGGTTATTTCTGGATAACTGTCCTTTCTTGACTTGTAATCTAAAAGTAAAGTTTAAATAAAACTAAATAATAAAAAGAACGTAAGCAAAACTAACAGTGGGCTAAAATAGTTGTTCCTAGAAATTTAAATGAAAAAAAAAAACTAACTGAAACATATCTGTTTGTAAAGACAAACACTCCAGCCATGACGTCTCTAAGTTGGATGCTCCTGCATCAAGCTCCCGGGGTAGAACTCTTTTCTCCAAGTCCGCCTGGCCACCTGTGTATCGAGGATTCCTTCGATTTCGAGTGGCTGAGCTGAAGGCATTTGTCTCATCTACGAACTACTCTCTTCCTTGGTATCCTGCTTTGGTTGTGCCGAATTGTCCTCTTCCGGACTGGCAATGTATGGGAATAAATCCACCACATTAAACATGGGCGATATTCCTATACTTGGAGGGAATTGCAGCTCATAGGCATTTGCAGAAAACTTACGAAGAATTTTACAAGGTCTAATTTTTTTGAATTTCAGCTTATTGTATTCACCCTTAGGGAATCTTTCTTTGTGCAGATGCGCTAGAACTTGATCCCCTACATTAAATTGTACCTCTCATCATTTCAGATCTACTTTTTTTTTGTACCTTTGACTGTTGTCCTGTACTTTTGTCTTCACCTACTCATGTAGGTCGTTAATTGTTCTTGCAAAGTCTTCCTCGTCAGGACTTCTTCTTTCTAACTGTCCCAAATCTCGTAGTTCATGCACTCCTTGGGGATGCATTCCATACAAGATTTGAAAAGGACTACTTCGTGTGCTTCAATTTGGTGAATCGTTGTAAGCAAATTCCGCTTGAGCAAGTACACGATCCCACATTCGTGAATTTTCCCCAACTAGACTCTGCAGTAGGTTTCCTAAGCTTCTGTTCACTACCTCTGTTTTCCCATTAGTCTATAGGTGATAAGCGGAGCTGAAATTTAACTTCGTATCCAACATTTTCCACAAGGTGCGCCAGAAATGTCCCATGAATTTCATATCCCTATCGAAAACAAGGGACTTGGGTAAGCCATGCAGTCTGATGACTTCAGTGAAAAACAAGTGTGCTACATGGGTAGCGTCACTGGTTTTCCTGCAAGGGATGAAGTGTGCCATCTTCAAGAATCGGTCCACCACCACCATGATGGAATCAAAACCCCGCTGTGTTTTGGGCAGATCTAGGACAAATTCCAAACTGACTAAATCCCGCAGTCTATTTGGAATAGGCAAGGGTGCATACAACCCTGTGTTCTGACTATGCCCTTTCGCCAACTACCATATTTTACACCTGGTCACATACCACTGCATGTCTCTTCGCATCTTCAGCCAGTAATAGAAATGACTAGGTTGATCCAAGGTCTTATCAATGTCAAAATGTCCAGCTAGACCTCCACTATGTTTTTCCCGGATGATGTTCTCCCTCATCGAACATTCTGGAATACAGTTGTCCTCCCTTGAATAGCAGCTCCTCCTGCAAGTCATAGTCTAGCCATGGACTATTGTTCCTCAACAAAGAATTCTAGTAGGCTTCATAAGCCTCCTTCAAATCTGCATTTGTTTGATACAAATCCTTTAGGTGTTCAAATCCCAACACCTGTATCGTGCTCTCCTGCAAGAGTAAAACTCTTCTTCTTAGTGCATCTGCTACCTTGTTCGCTTAACCACTGATATGCTTCAGTACGAATGTAAAACTCTGCAAGTACTCCACCCATTTTGCGTGTTTGTGATTCGGCTTATGTTGCTGCATAACATACTGTAACGTAGAATTATCAGAAAACAAGACAAACTCATTACCCAACAGATAATGTCTCCAATGCTTCAAGGCTTGGACGACGGCATAAAACTCCTTGTCATAAGACGTATACTTTTGTCTGCTTTCATTTAATTTTTCGCTGAAATATGCTATTGGTTTGTCTTCCTAGCTGAGTACGGCTCTAATGGCTGTACCACTGGCATCACAACGAACTTGAAAAAGTTTTTTGAAATCAGGGAACCTCAAAATTGGCCTCTTAGTGATCTTCTTCTTCAATATCTGGAAGCTCTTCTCTGCAGCTTCAGTCCAATGAAAAGGCTGACTTGCCTTTTTGATAGTATCCAACATAGGTGCACAGATTCCACTAAAATTCTTTATAAACTTACGATAGAAACTCACCAACCCATGAAAACTCCGAACTTCGAACATACTCTTAGGGGATGCCCAACTAAGTATAGCTGCAACATTTTATGGGTCCATTTTCAGTTCATTTTCTACAATCACAAAACCCAAATAGACTAACTCCTTCTAAAAGAAAGAACATTTTTTCAAATTTATCAGCAACTTGTTTTGTTGCAACTTCTCTAGAACATATTGAACATGTCGAAAATGTTCTTCCTTGGTCTTGCTAAAAATTAGTATATCGTCAAGATACACAATTACAAATTTCCCAATGAACTCCTTCAACATCTCGTTCATCAGGCACATGAAAGTACTAGGGGTGTTACTCAACCCAAATGGCATCACCAGCCATTCATACAATCCTTCATTAGTTTTGAAAGCTATTTTCCATTCATCCCCTTCTCTAATTCTAATGTGGTGGTATCCGCTCTTCAAATCTATCTTCAAAAAATATGCTACTCCACTCAAGCAGTCCATCATGTCATCCATTCATGATAATGGAAACCTGTACCTGATAGTAATTTTATTTATTGCTCGTGAATTTGTATACATCCGCCACTCGCCTCCTTTCTTGGGAGCTAAAACTGTTGGAACTACACAGGGACTTAAACTTTCTCGTATCAAACCTTTGTCCAACAACTCCTGTACCTAGTTCTTGATCTCTTCATTGTCCTTGGGACTCATCCGGTAAGTAGCTTTGTTCGGTAAACTAGCTCCAGGGATGAAATCTATGTGATGATTGATACTCCACTTTGGTGGTAATTTATCTGGTAAATCATCCACCACAATGTTGTTGAATTCCCGCAACAAATCCTGGATTTCTTCAGGTAAGTCAGAAATTTCAGTGTGCAACAACACTGCTCTTAGTCTCCTTACAACAACATACTTTACCTTGTCATCTTCAATCTGTTTTAGAAATTCTTTTCCACCCACCAGCAACACTTTTGTCCCACTAGTTTCTGTTGTTTCTTCTTCCTTGATGGGTACTAGCATATGCTTAATCCCATCCTTGACAAACTTGTAACAGCTTGTTTTCCCATCATGAACAACTTTTCGATCATACTGCCACAGTCTACCTAGCAGAATATGACACACATCCATGGGTGTCACAAACCACTTTGTCCCTATACTTGCCAATATGGAATTCCACCTCACACTTCCCATCAACTAGCAGTTGGTGAACCTTCTGTAACCAAGACACCTTATAGGGAGTTGGGTGCTTCAACCTTTTAAACCCAATTTCTCCACCATCTCTGTTGCAACCAGATTATCAGTGCTTCCACTATCTATAATCAGTTTGCAACATTTTCCAAGTGACTTGCACACAGTCCGGAATAATGCCTTTCTTTGGGTTTGTTTAGCTGTTTTCTTTGTTGGTTTCAGCAGAACCTTATTCAAGACTAAGGCCCCTCTTGTCTCCAGTACGTTATCTACCTCTTGAGGTGGTGCCTCTGCTTCCTCTGTTTAAGCAACATATATCCTCTTTGACCAACATGTTCTCCTTCAGGACACTCAAAGGACCTGTGCCTCCACTTGTGGCACTTGTAACACTGGTAGGCAGCTCCTCTGCCCCTGCCATTTCCCCTTCCTCTCTGGTATGGCCTTCCTCCCCTAGTGCTACCTTCCTTTTTTGTTGTTCCTGAGGTCTTTGAACTGCTGCCCTCTTCACTGATGTTGGCAGTCCTTCCTCTGCCAAAGGATTGTCCTTTCCCTCTGCCAATTCCACGTCCTCTCTTGGCATTCTGCTTCCTTGCGATCTTTTCTTCTGCCTTTAAGGCACTCTAGTATGCTTCCTTTATGGTTTTTGGAGAAAGAATACTTATCTCGTCCAATATCTCCAGCCTTAGGCCATTCACAAACCTTGCCGTCTTTTCTGGGGTGTCTTCAGTATAACCAGCTCTCAGGTTCACCTGATAAATTCTTCGGTATATTCTTTCACCGTCATTCCTCTCTACTTCAAATTATGCACTTGCCGATACAGAGCAATCTAGTAATATTTGGGCAAAAACTTACCCTTCATCTTGGAGACCATTCTAGTCCACTTTTTAATAGGTAACTTATTTAATCTTCTCCATTCTGCTTGGACACTATCCCACCATAAGGCCATGTGTCCTTTCAACTTGGTGGCAGCAAATTTAACTTTCCTATCCTCACTGATCTCCTCACATTCAAAGTATTTGTCTAACTCATTAATCCAGTCCAACAACACTTCTGTGGAAAAACTACCATCATAGTTTGGAATCTCAAGCTTTGGCTTACTGCTAGCCAACAAAACTGAACTTAACAATTTTATTTCAGGTCCTTCCTCATCTGATCCATTTGTCGTAACTACAGCTTCTTCATCACTGTCGTCCCGTACTTCTAGATCCCTTCTCCTTCCTGCTTCTACTGCCTCCAAACAGACATTCGGGATCCTAATCTCCTCTCTCAATCCTTCATCGACTACTCTTCGAATAGCTCTGCGATGACCTCTTCTTCCAGCTTCCATTTTGTAAAGAAAACAATTAACTGTAACCTACTCTAATACCAAAATTGATGGGACCAGCCCTTTACACTTTTGTATGAATAATTAACTGTTGATTGGTTTATTGTTAATTGTGTAGTTGGTTGACTTTATGGCATTGTACTATGGTTTTAATGTTTGGAGGACAAGTGTCCTGGCCTTGGGGCATGTTCCTTCCTGCCTCTTACCATACCCATGAAACCCTAAGCTAGTTCATTTCATTGTTGTTTCATTAGGCTGCTTGCGAGGTGAGGTCTTTAGTTCTTTCACTCTGCTGCTTCGCGAAACGAGGGTTCTGGCTCTGGTTTCTTTACAATAGTTTCGTTTCACTATCCATGGGCATGCATTTTTGTGAGGGTTTCCACCTGTGTATGCTGTCAATGCTTCCTGTTCGATGCTCGTTTTCAAGGCTCCGGTCTCTGGTTTCAATTTTGCTCGGCTCTGGTTACGTTTTCGGTTGTAGGCTTTTGTTATTCGTTGTTGTTCTCAACGCACTTGCTCCACTGTTTGATTGTTCGCTTGGTTTTTATCATAGGTTGCGGTTGTGGAATGGCTCCGCTCTCGACTCTCATTTGACGGTTATCCAGAGGTAAGTCCTCTCTCCATGTTAGTCTTTTCTGCCTCGTTTTTTCTCCGTCGCTGACTATTCTTGCTCCTTGTGGGTAGCGAGCACTCTGAAGTCGTAACCTTAGTCCATGGCTTTTCCTTTGGTTCGCATGGGCTCGGCTCTCTCGAGTAAATTCTTTTGGAAAACCCCTTCCTCTGCTTTCAAGCCTGTAACGTTTGGTCCCGTTCTGCTGGCTCTAATGACTTGTTTTTGCTGGTCGTGCAGGTGTGCAATTGAGCTCATGTTTGTTGACCTCGCGCCCTTACTCCTACGCCTGAACTAGGTAGTGTCCCTCCTTGATATTTTCTTGTTTGTCTGTTTGAAGGGTTTTTCTATTCATGGTATTCTATGGGTTTATAGTTCGATGGTTTGGCTTCGGCCCTTCTATGGTTGTAGCTTCACTATATATTTATGTCTCCGCTATTCAACTTATGATTGTAATGGTAACGGTCCTATGGTGACCTTGCAGTGTTTGTGTTTGGCATTGTTAATGGAGGAACCCTGCTCTCAGGGCTGCTTGTGCTTGGTGACTGTATTTTTGGACTGTTGATATTCGATATATATATATATATATATATATACAATATTATATATATATATATATATATATTATATATATATATATATAATATTATATATATATATATTATATATATATATATATATATATAATATATATTATTATCTATCTAGATATATATTATATATAGAGATTATATTATATATATATATATATTATATTTTATATATATATATATATATATACAATGATTTTGTTTACAATTAAATAACAATGAAAAAGGATTCGAATTCTGTTGGTACCTGTGAATGTTCGCTTATTCCTTCGATAGCGATCTTCTAGTTTCTTCTGCAGATCCACTCCGTTATCTTGTTGACTTATCTGGGGTGCTTTTCTTGCTTCTATGTTTACTGTTCACTGTCTATTATCATTATGCTATGGAAAAGAAAAATGAATTCGTAGAAAATACTTAAGCTATTATGTATATGGATTCAGATGTATTTGCTTTTCAGAATGTTTTTGTGCTTCTCTTCATTCAATTCTATGATGGTCAAAAGATTACAATAGTTATTTCCTTTTTTTGTTTTGTAAAGATCACTGGATAGTTATCAAACTGGCGTAGTTACATTTGGTTATTTCTGGATAACTGTCCTTTCTTGACTTGTAATCTAAAAGTAAAGTTTAAATTAAACTAAAAAATAAAAAGAATGTAAGCAAAACTAACAGTGGGCTGAGACAACCGTTCCTAGAAATTTAAATGAAAAAAAAAAAACTGAAACATATATGTTTGTAAAGACAAACACTCCAACCATGACCTCCCTGAGTTGGATGCCCTTGCATCAAATTTTTCCATATATTCCAACATTGGAAAGTCCAAAAAGTAGCACTAAAGACAATTGTCATTAACAACAGAAGGAATCCTTGTTGTTCCATCAAACACGTTTCAACTAAGAATGAGATGATCAAAATTCTAATTCAAAATACCTTTGCCAATGTTAAAAGAGATAGACGTAGAGGGAATGAGGATAGAACATTTAAATGGTTTAATATTAATGCCTTTTAAAAATATATAGTATATTCTAAAAATATTCAAATTAATAACTTAAAAATATATAATTTTTAAATGATTTAAATTCATAATTGTTTTTAATTAACAAGGAAATTATTCAATAACATTTTTTTAATCTTAATTGTTATATGTATTATTGTTAATATCTCTTCTTTAGTTACAACTATATTGTTTATTGATTGAAGTCTCTGTTAAGCTTTTAATACTCAAATTGATTCAAAAACTTGTTTTACTTTTGCATGTTGGCACAAACTATTTTGCTCCATAATTTTTCTTTCCTTTTACTTCAAACTCCATACTATATATATCTTTTATTTTTTTTCAATGTTCCTTGTCTTTATTGTAGTCTTATATCTATATAATAAAAGACTACAACAACACAAGGAAATAATATATATATAATATATATATATATATATATATATATATATATATATATATATATATATATAATATATTCCTTGTCTTTTGTTGTAGTCCTTTGTCAATTCCTTTTTCCTTTCCTACATGTTTTATGTGTTTTTGTAACTTCTTGTTGATTGAAAATTTTTCTATTGAGTTTTAGATTAAAATAAAATCTTCTTCTTTTTTTTATCTCCACTTCCATTTGAATGTAAGAGCTTCCATAACTTTTGATGGTTACTTTCAATTTTGTTGTTGTTGTAGTTATGGTAGTTTTTCAATAATCACTTTCATCTTTTATGATATTAACTTCACAAACCACTCATAAAAACTTAAAAACTTTAGACTATTGCATATACTTTTATTATTAAATAGATTTTACACAGATTAGAAATACTAATCTAATATTAATAGCTTCTTCTTTTTTTAAATATCCAAACTAACCGTATATCTCCAAAAAGGACTCCAATTCTCCATTGTTCAGTTAAAGCGAGAAATTATTTCTTTTGAATACAAATTGGAGACCACATTATGCATAGTACCGAACAAGAACTAGGAGGTATGAAATATATCGTTTATTGCCTCCATGGGGAGCTCCATATCTTGGGCATTGTCGTCCCGCTCTACATAATGTTTAGAGAACCAGAGTTGCTTTGACACCAAGCTCATCACTTCAACTATTTACATAACATGATAGGGGCGATTTTTTTTTCCTTATTTAGAATTGGTTAGAAAGTGGAATAATCAATAATAATAAAAAAACACTTATTTTATAATATAACTTAAATTATTAAAAATAAATAAAATTTACATTTATAATTTTATATTAAATTATATATGATGATGATGATTAATGTTTATAAAGATCAATGTGGTTTATTGGCCCTTAAGAAAATACCAATATAATCGTGATACTTCAAGATCTTATTTCTATGATTATAAAGAAGAGAAAGAAGTGCTCCAAGATCACTATAGTTGGGATGGCTTAACACATCAAGAAAATTGGAAGGCTTGGAAAATGTTAGGGAAATGAGAGCAGATGTGAGTTAGGGTTTGGCAATCTAAGAGGAAGTGTTTCTAGTCTTCCACCCTCTTAGTATCACAAAGGTGACATGTTCTTTCATCCCAGGGAGTTTTAGGAGTAGTCCACTTCCTAGTTTCACTTAGAAGATCATGAGAATTAGTTATAATCCTAGCGATGTTCATTTTCTTCTTAGTGCTGGTCAAAACCGAGAAATAATTATGGTTAGCAAGGGTGGGGTTAATCACCTCCTTATAATATCTTAGCTTCCTTTTTCCCTCCAACTACATATCATCCCACAATTTATCATTAAATTTGGAGGTAATAGTATTTTTGATACTATCATGATTTCCGAGGATGATCTCCTTCTTTATTCCCCAGTGGTTGAGCCAAGACTGGGCATCCTTATGCCACCCACGCTTGAGGCAAAGGTGGGGGTTTTGACGAAAGTTAGAAGAAAATTTGTGAAGTCCATTGGATTCCATGTTGTAAAGCTTCTTCTTATACATTAGATACCTAAACATAGCCATAATTTCAATGGGGGA
>APFE030732388.1:203489-233927 GCA_000404065.3 Pinus taeda | reverse complement strand
GTTCCAGCAGAATGTGACATCATTTTTCAACAACTTCTCCATAGGCGCGGTGACCTGAGCATAGCCCTTAATAAACTTCCTGTAATACCTAGTATGTCCTAAGATTGCATGCAACTTTTTCACACTCCTCGGTGCTTCCAAGTTAAGTATCACCGCGATATTCACAGGATCTACCATCAGTCCCTGTCTACAAACCACATGACCCAATAGAAATCCAAAGGCATTACAATGTACTGAAAACATCCCCACTCAGTCGCAAAGGTCATCTTGTGTTTATTCTCCAGTGTGATTTTGATTTGATGGTACCCAGAGAACCCATTCGTGAAGAAATATGCTTCTTGGCCACCTACATTGTCCAACAGTTCATCAGTGAATGGATTCGAGAAATGGTCATGTACGCAAGCATCATTAAACTTCCTGAGATCTACGCATATCCTTATTTCATCCTTCTGGTTCTTTTCATATACTACCATTGAGCTTACCCAATTAGATTCTTTTACAGGCTCAATGATGCTTGCTGCAAGCTTCTTATCTAGTTCTAAGTGGACCTTATCCTTATACTTTGGATTGAGGTGGTAAGGACGTTGCTTAACTGGCTTCACTTCAGGTTTTAACATGATCTTCATAACACCCAGGTCTCGTATTATCCCTTTTAGCTCTATAAACTTGGTAGGGAACAAATCTTGGTATTCGTGGAGCTGTTCAATGACCTTATCCACTGTCGCGTCATCCCAGTAATCTCCAATCTTCACAAATTTGGGCTTCGCCTTCGTACCAATATTTACATGTTTTTTTAGTGGCACGGTTATATCAGGATTCTCAATTTGCAGTCCCTCAGCCTCGTGGTGACCCTCTGTTTCAGGGATGTTAATCTTTCGTGGATCCTCATCTTCTTCTTCAGCAGTCACATTATAGCATTTTAGCACGTGGCTCAACTATGTAGTCAAATCGGGTTGAATCAGATCCAAAGGATCTTGCGATATCCTGAAGATCGCTGCTTTCACTTCTTGTAGTGCTTTGTCAATACAATCAAACCCATCTTCAAAGCTGATAGTGATTATGAATCCTTCACATATAATATCCCATTCACTTGTGCCATGGTGGAGCTCTGTTTCCAAGTACCAGTTCATTGGGATGACATCCAAGGTATGACAGAACAAGTGCACCCATTCTGGTTGGGGCTTCGCTCCATAAGCCTAAGCCCATTTGGCCTAGTGTGCATGCAGATCATCCTTCCCATCATATTTGTCTGTCATTCGTACCTTCAGTTTCCCAAAGTGCATTCTCATCATCCTCCTACATTCATGCCAATCATCAAATCTACCCTTGTGCATACCCCACCACCTTGCAAGCGTAGCACGCAGTGCCCAGTCCAAAGCCTGGAAGCACTGCTTCTCTGGTACCTCCCTCTTAAATGCATCCAAATATATAACTACATCATTCAGGCCATCATAAGTTGGTATATTTCTTCCCTCTGATGATACACAGCGTAGCGACTAGGTCATCATGTTACAACTCAGTGTGGTTACTTCATGTAATTGATTCTGCCATCACTCTAATTCTCCATCAGTGTCCGAGGTGTAGGAACTCTCGAGATCCCACGTAATTCGTCCATTGCTGTTGGATTCACCCAATCTTGTTCTCGCACTGTTATCTTATATATACACTCCAAATCATCATCACTCTCATAATCGCGGATTGGTTCAGTATAGCGCGATTGTTTAGCAGGATCTAGGGGTACTATTACATGAAGTGATTTCTTCTCAAATATCATCTTTCACTTCTTTAGGTTGATTACCCCGTTCATGTCAATAGCCCAATCAATGGCAAGGAGCGCAGGGTAGGGGTTGTTGTCATCCACAATTTCTATTAATTCAAAATGAGCCAACGTGCTTGTGCCTTCAATATCTATAGTTACTCCTTGCAGTCGTCCCATGGGGATTATATTCTATTGATTTTCCATCCTTAACTGAATTGGAGACCACTACAGCACAGGTCTTCCCATTCGCTCCCAAGTCTGTTTTGGTATAACGTTCACGTCCGAACCCATATCCAAAATAACATGTTCCATTTCATATTCTCGTATCTGCGCAGTCAGTCTCATCTCTCATCTTGTCCTTGCTTTATGCTTACCAATCTTTTGTACCACACGTAGTTCACTTGGAGTGCTTCTGACGCATCTATTTATAAGCTCCTGTAATCCCTTCACAGCCTTGCTATCGAGCAGCAGCTTCATGCAGGTTTCTAGAAAGGTCGTAAGCATAAAAGGGTCTATCTCCTTATCAGGCTTATCCTTGCTCCCCGAGGTAGAGGCCTCAGCGAAGCTTTTCTTTGCTTCCATGAACATTTCACGTGTATGCTTCAAATCAAATTCAACCTCCTTCACCGGAGCTTTGTGAACCCATGCACTTTCTTCAGGTTGTTCCCCTTATCATCACACATTGCAATTGCACTTCGGAGCACTATATTCATATTCGGATCCTCCTCGCGAGGCTCAAACCTCATCATCTGTAGGTTTTAAGTCGGCTAATGTGGTAGCACCCCTTTTTTGCATATCCTTGCTATCAGCGTAGGACAGTCCTTTGTCTCATGATCAAGCTGAGTATAATATTTTCATGACAGTCATGTAGGGTTAGTGCATTCGCTAGCATAGTGTCCTGGTCATCTACAATTGTAACAGATCAGCTGCCCCCGAACTCTACCAAGCCCTCTTCCACCTCAGCCTTGTCTCTCCCCTGAAAGCCTATTCATGCCATTCCTGCACTCTGGTCAAGGGGTCATGTTTCTACCTGAACCCTATAGGCAGGTTTTATGTCCATCATCAATTCATAACTTCTGCAGTTGCGCTCATCATGCCCTACCGATCTGCAGAAGTTGCAAAACAATTGTTACAATGTTTGTACAAACTTCTGTAGCAAATGACAGTTATCCGTCATATGTTTTCCTACTACTTGACATATAACGCACCACAACGCAGGCCCCCCGCTTGATCCTGCTTGAGATTCTAGCCTCAAAGGCATCGGTCCTCCTCCTAAAATATAGTTCGCAAAGACTGGGCAATGGTATTTGTCATGTCCCTGACCTTTACATTTTAGGCACCATATCTCTTCGCACACCTCTAGTTGAACTGTTTTGTCATGCTTCAAACTTTGCATTTCAAGGCAAAGATTTTGCAACTGTGCATGGATCTGCTAAACCCCCAAATTCGGATCTTGCATCGATTTCATGCAGTATCATTGCAATCTCTAAGGCCTCTGCCTCAGTCGTAATTTTCTGTTGTGACAGTGCAACCCTTAGGTGTGGCAGGAGCAAAGCCACGAACCATTTGCAGTGCTATCCATCTGTTAAGTTCATATTAGCTTCACGGATTTTACAGTTCAACCTCTGATCTAATTCCCAAGGTGTCGCCTAGTTTCATCGTGATTTCCTTGAACCCCACAATCGATTGTGCCTTGGATTTAGGCCTAGTGAGCTCTTTATTTAGCACGGTCTGGATTGTTGCCACCCCAACGTTTGGGTTATCATTAGAGTACTTGATGTACCAGGTTAGCGTGCAATCCTGCAAAGCAGTAGCCAATGTTGCCTTCTTCATATGATCATATGTAATGCCCCGAGTTTCACATATAGCTTTCATGACGAACCAAAACTGGTCCGGGTTCTCATTTCCCAAGCCTTCAAACAAAGGAAACTTCAATGAATTTTCCATGTTGAACTGTGGTGGAGGTGGTGGTGGTATGGGTGAAGTTGCAGGTGATGGTGGTGAAATTGATGGTGGTGTGGGTGGAGGTGGTAGTCATGGGAATCCTTGTCTTATTAACTGAATTACACTTCATGGAGAAGCCTGTGCTACTCCCTCTTCATCACCCAATGGAGTTGAAATCATTGGGTTATATTCAGGACCCTCTATTCCTTTGTTCCTGTAAGTCTTTCCACATCGCGTAGCTTCGAACATCAAGGTAGTTGCACAACCCATTTTTCGCATAATAACATCTTAATCCATGTATTCAAAGACTTCAAGTACTTACCTCGCGGACCTTTGAAAAAGCACCACTCTGCCTCATTGTAACTAAGTGAGGTATCGACCACGAATTTAGTAAAAAATCCTTCGATGATGAAATCAAGCCAATGATTGACAACACATGCAATCTTATCCTCAGAGGTTTTTAGTCTCTGTACTAACTCTGGGGTCTAGACAATAGGACCGTCAAGTCTCCACCTTCCTTGGCTATCCGCTAGCTTTGTGATCCACTTGTATAGCTCAATCGGAAAGGAATAGAAAAAGATCTCGTGAATTTCTATATACAGATACCTGTCAAGCCACTATTCCTTTGTCAGGAATATATTTCTATTCTCCTGTGCCGTGAATTCATGGATCTTCCTGTCCAACCAATCTTCAAACTCTTTCTTAGTTGGATTCCAATGATAGGACATCATACATCTCTTATGTAGATTCTGGTCCCGGCAACAGAACCATTTTTTGGCTGCATGGGGCCTCACTTAGGTTCAGTGTTAGTTAGCTAAACAAATCCCTACACTACTGGCCCTTTCGGCATCAGACCACGGAGTGCAAACCGAACTCTCATCCGAAGCAGTATGGGGGGATGCTGGAACCAAGTTTCTGCACCCTGAGATGGTTGTGATGTTGGTTTATACCCTCTGTTCCTACTTTTGCGCAAGTCACTTAAGCTTCAAGGCTCTGTTAGTCTAACCCTTTATTCCACCCTTCAGTACCTTTGCGAAGGTGTACAATTGACCTTTGCGCAACTCTAACCCACGATCCAGGTACTTTCGCACAACTATGACAACAGACTGTATTAGTTCCCAAGTTATCTTAAGTGTATTACATATCTTACTAAACAATCATAGTTAGCATCGCGTAAACATATATTCTTATTTGCATTTGATTAACTAATATAGTCACATACATCTGCGCATCACATGAACATTGTAAATTAAATCCAAACCACAATATAATTAGATGCATAAATAGGAAATAAATACACAGAATTTGTAGAATACTTCTCTTTATTGATATCTTTGGATTATTATAGACTCTAACCTCCCTGCGCACACAACTCTAGGGGTCTATGGACTCAGTTGCAGACTTCTACCCTAGGCCTCTACACACTCAGCTACAGACCCTCTACCTATGCTAACACCCGAAACACTTAGACTTCTCTACAAAGTCTCTTCACTCCATCCTTCGCTAAAGACTTCTAACTACTTAGAGCTGACTTACTTATCACTTTTTATACAATCCCATGGTCCGCGAACCATGCGTGGACCTTTACAACTAACTTTACACTTTACAAAATAAGGGCAGACAACCCTTTATGACTCTTGACACCTTCGTGCTCCACGACCACAAAATGTGGAGACTTTACTATTTTATTACAAAATTGACCCAAAGCATGGGATTTTAGCCCCAAAACTATCTTGGGGGGTCCCGGTCCCAAAAATAATTATGACCACTTTTTGGCTAATAATATACATGAAAAGTTTATGAATTTGACCACTCAAGGAGTTTTCAGGTATAGTTAAGTCATAATCCATTTAATTTTGCTTCAATTGGGAGATTTATTTCACATTCAGATGAACAGAAAAGATAAGCAGGGAGTGAATTAATCAGTGATTCACTGGACAAAGTTAGTAAGAGATGGATAATCTAACTTTACATTCTCTTAGTTCATTGATTCTTTTATACATCCAGTTCTTAAAATACTTAACATTTAGGCAGAGCCCAAAATTAGAGAAGAAATTAAAAAGACATTACACCTATCAAAGTAGACCAAGACTGGTGACTGGTACTTGTACCAGATTTACACTGAGATTAGGATATTTGGAAGTGAGTTGGCTCCATATAAACTGCCTAAGTATGTGCCAATGAGAATATTCTCATTGGAATACGTCAAGTAGATGATAAATATGGATGAAGTCCATTTTGTCTCAAGTAAGAAGAAATCACAGTTTAAACTCAAATCAAAGGTAGGAAATTTCATTTGCAACACTAGGTCTGCAAGTACACAAGCAGACAGATTACTAAAGAACATGAACCTCCATCCAAGCTTTACTTGGTATTATGATCCTTTTGGGATCATTTCATCTCTCAGAGTGCAGTTGAAAGCAACACCTTACAACCATAGTCCCAGGCCAGAATTGGAAAAAATTATGAACCAGGAGCAATGGTCTGAAGGTACTCTCACAAAAGATGATGAATGGGTTCTATCAACTCCATAGACAAAGACTCCAACTACACAGAGCACTCAGTATAAAAGAACCAGAGAGGAAACTCAGTCAGCTACAGAACTAGGTAAAGAGTACTATATCTTACAAAAGAAGTTGAAAACTAGACTATCAATGTCATCAGGAAGCAAGCCACTAGAGATAATTGATCTTGGAGAATTGGAAGATGTTTCATCATTAGGGACCATTGATCCGAAGCCTCCTTCTACTTCTTCAACTCCTTCTTCAACTGAACCTATGGAGATTATTCAGCCAACTAAGACCAACTCAGCAAGAGATGCTAATATCTTCTCAACATTTTTGGAAATCTAGCAAAAGAATGAAAGTCTTAAATCTCAAGTTTATAGTCAGTTCTTCTATCTGCCTTTAACAATGAAAGAGGAAGGATGCAAATGGCATTTTTGCAGGCTCAAATTCCATTTCCCAAATCCATAGTGGACTACAAGAAGACCATCTTCTCATTTGATGTGAACCAGATACATCCCATTGACCAAATGAATTTGCATAGGCAATCAGGTGAGATGTTATTTTCAACAATGACTACAACGGCCATGTCTCTTTCCAAGCTCAAAACTGCTTTGTCCAATGTACAATCACAACTTAATATTGAAAAGCTATCATCCTTGTCTAAAGATAACAAATTAAAGTCTTTAGAAGATATAATTATCAAGATTGGATATGATCTCCAAGACTATAAAGAAAATGAAGAAATACTACAAAAGAAGAATGTAGATATTACAACCTTGAAGAAACAGTTGAAGCTGCCTTCAACTGAGGATCCACAAACCAAAGAAATGGTAGAAAATGAACAGCACAGGGAGGAGATGTTAAAGCTCATTATTGAGCAAAAGATACAGATCAAGAAAATGGAGTAGATAGAACAACTACTCAAGGAAAAAGAGGCAACACAACTTGTTGTGACCTTAGTGACAACAATTCCAATGACGGGTGCAGATTTAAGCTCATCTCCTACTAACATTGCCTCATCTTCATCAACAAGTGAAACAACAAGGTTATCACAGGAGCTACAAGCACAAAACCAACAAAATGAGAAGTTACTCCAGAAGTTTCAGACCCTGGAGTCACAGAAGGTAAAAAATGATACCTTATATGTAGAGGAAATTCAAAATTCACATAGGTTAGAGCTCAAGGTTAAACAGTTAGAAAGCAAGACTCTAATGGCAGACAATTAGGCCCAAGTCAAAGAAGACACCTAGTTAGATATTAGCCACTCTATAACATAAGTATGGCCATCCATACAAATCATTTTTGAGTAGAAAGAACTGATTGCTAAATGTAGGGTAGAGGTAGAGACCTAGAAGGTAGTATTGGGCACAAAACCCAAAGAAGCATCAGGGATGATCAGGGTACTAAACTCTAAAACTAGACAACAGTTACAAGAGATGAACATTCCAGATAGGACAACACTATTTTGGAAATTAAGAAAGTCCTAGTGAAGAAGAATCTGTTAACTCGGTTGAAAACAAAATGTGAAGCTTTGAACACTATAGTTAGAAGGTTTCAGTCTAAATTCAATATGTTGCATAAAAAAGGGTTACCAGAGATAGTGTCGTCAAATGATTAACTAGTAAAGTTTGAGGATTACTGTGAGAGACTATATATTATTGTAGCAAACAACAATCAATTTGCAGGGATAAAAAGACAGATTACTGGCAAAGAGTTTTTGGAAGCCTTGAGCTCTGACCTCACCATCAAATATGAAGGTGGACACCTTTTTCTCACTAAACCCAATTTTGAGAGATATACCGAATTTGATAAGATATTTAGAAGGATGGTAAATCTCGAGATACCTAGTGAGAAAAGGTGGGATCAATTGTGTGAAACACTTGATTAACTTTTCATTCCAACAAGAAGATAACAACAACAAATTTTGAAGGAAAAATCATCAATAACTTCATATTTAATAGGGACACACCATGCAACAATTTTTCTTTCCTATCTTCTTTCAAGCTATTTTGTAATCAGTTTAGGATTTTGTGTTTAAACTGTATAAATAACTCTGTTCTATGAGTTATTAAAGGTGGTACCTTTCCATAAGCAATTTTGTAAAGCATTGATGTACAACCTTTTTCTAGATCACTGATAATAAAGCAAAGGATTATGAATTTGGTGTCATACAGTCTCATTTTCTTTTGTAAGTTTTTCACGTGTTTCATTCATTATGTTTATTTTGCATATGTTTAAGTTTTACAAAGATATCAGGTGAGAATAAATGTGTTACAGTTATTCTTAAAATTCCTTATGAAGTTATTATAATAAAGAGACTGAGATATTGGGCTGTCTGTCTAAAAGGCTCCCTCTAGATCATAAAACTGTCAACATCTTATTTTAAGCATAGTTTGTTTAACTTTTGAACATTGTACAAAGGTTTTCTCACTTATGATAATTTATCTTTTTCTCTGAAATTTAAATTAATCATATTTCCTTACTATTCTTTCTACACACCTTATAAATTCAAATCACTATGTGAAGTTAAAAGGCAGTCCTTTGATTATTTATTAGTACTATCTAAAAGAGTTAATGCATCATTCTTACAGTTTGTTCCATGTATTGGTCCTCCATAAAAACCAAAACCAAACTCCCAAAACAAATGGCTTAGATGCTATGGCATGATTAATTAACCATTATCATCTCAGAACAACAAAATCCTCAATAAACTATTATTAAACCACCCCTTATAATCAAGCTTAATTTTCAAAACTATATTATAAAATTGGTTAATTTCAAAATATTTTATATTATATAATAAATAAGTATATAACAATATTTTATATACTATTTTAATATCTATATTCGTTATGAAAATAATAAAATATATATTTCCAATATTCTCCGACCATGTCTACCAATGGAAAGGAGAAATATGGTCGAGACACATTTAACATATTTATAATAAAAAAATATTATCAAGCATACTAAATATATAAAGTCATTAAGATCATTAAAGCGGTGACTGTTAGTATATGTTGTTTCGAACTTTTTTCATTTTGAAACTTTTACGCTAGGAATCTTTGAAGTGCCCTCACGCTATAGTGTGTCAATGGGCATCGAATTCAACGGACGGGTTGAAACATGGGAGATAAGATGGCTTCATGCATGAATTGTTGACTAGTATAAAAAGGTTCTCTAACATTCAAATAAAAATAATGCGAGGTAAAAATAAACTAACAGTGAGCCAGGTGGGAAGGCAAGCGAAGCTATTGAGTGATGCAGTCTTTTTGGTTACGAGGGAATCCACTTATAAAATTTCAACCACCGCATAATAATAGAGATTGCAATAGTCCCTTGGATTTCATTTGGCTTTAATCTTTGGAATATGTTGGCTCTATATGATTAGGCGAGAAGAATAGATCACATTGAGATAAAGTTTTCTCTTTGAAAGTAAGATATAGATTTTTTTTGTTTTATTTGCCGGAATTTGTTTGTAACATATGAGGGCTCATACTCGTACTCACCTGGCACAAGGTGATCGTCCACTATAACTTTCAGAGCACTGCAATCGCTTCCAGGCACGACTTATAGGTAAATCGAGGTTTGAACATGTGACTTGCATACTTTAGCAGCTGGTTAGCTAGCCAATAACCTGAGGGTTAGCTAGGAATAAACTTTAATTCTAAGTCTAAACTATTTTAACATATTATTACTATTCATTCATTATGATTAAATAATAAAATAATAAGAGCCCACAAGACGCTGATATATGATGAGATGTATTGTTAAGTCACTTGGTGATCGGTTGGAAATTCTATGGACAAAAATTCAATGATGTTAAGGGCTAGTGTGGCCCAATCCTCTATAATCCCATATAAAACACACATACAACTTAACAAAAGTAATAATAACAAAACTTGATTTACAATTTAAAGCCAATAAAACTTCCTTTCTCCTAATAAACTTTAATTTTAGAATCCAAATTTCTTATAGTAACCTTTGAGAATGAAATTACTTCAACGTATTCCTTATTCACCATGACTAAGGTGTGCAGCTATGCTAAGGTGCATAGTTGCTGATCATGCCATGCTTTTTTGTGTTGCTTTTGGACTTGTTGGTGGAATCAAGCTAGAAATCTCTCTTCCTCAAGCTCAACCAGCTATGTGAACCTACCTTCCAGGGCTCCGTGGTTCATCATACTCATTAGTGCTACTATATGCAGACTAGGAACAATGTATTCGATGGGCATCACTACTTCAACACCATAGACAAGCCTAAAGGGTGTTTGTCTAGCCAACTTCTTTCATGTCGTCCAATAGGCCCATAGTATTGCAGGTATGCATAGGTCCCAATGGCTGTGTTAAGCGTTGCAAATCTTGGTCAGTACGTTCTCCAGCACTTTATTGAATGCTTCCATCATCCCATTAGCCTGTGGGTGATAAGGCGTGCTCTTCTAGTGATATAACTAAAATTCCTCCGTTAGCATGCTCATTGTCTCATTTAAAAAGTGCATACCACGATCACTCATCAAAATCTTTAGACACCCAAATCGCATTAGTACATACTCAAAGAGGAACTTCGCAGTAGTTGCACCTGTGCAATCCTTCACAGGGTGTGCCTCCACCCATCGAGTTAAATACTAACGTACCGTGTTCTCGTCTTCTTACCTTGGGGCTGAATGGGTTCCACAAATCTATCGCCCATTTCTCAAAGGGTTGTAATGTCAGCTATGGATTCAGAGGCAGCTCATCCCTCCACGATGACCTGCCTGTCCTTTGACATACATCACACGCCTTGCAGTAAGCTTTTGAATCCTGATGGAGGGTTGGCCACCACAACCCTATGCGTAGAATATTTTACACGGTCGCTCTTCTTGCATAATGACCTCCCGCGATGCCCCCATGAGCATCCACAAGAATACTGCTCCTTTCAAACTTTGGTATATATCATCGCAATATTTCATCAGACCCCATTTTGTACAGATGCCCGACAATGATAGAAAAGTATGTCGCACGCACCACTAACTCCTTCCTCTGCTGGACGGTGTAACCTTCCAGTGTAGTTCCTATCGTTAGGAAGTGTATGATGTCTTGAAAATGACCATCTGCAATGCGCACTGCAAATAGTTGCTTGTCAGGAAATCCCTCCTCCAAATTAGTGGGCTCTTCCCCTATTTCATGCACGACAGATGGTCTGGTCCCGCATTCAATCATCTGGGCTTCACAATAACTTCAAAATCATACTCCTGGAACAATAACAACCACCTGCAGATTCTCCCCCCCAACATAAGCTTATTGACCAGGTATTTCAATGTGAAATGATCCATATACATCTTAAAGTGTCCACCCAACAAATAATGTCTAATCTTTTAGAGTGCATATACCATGGCTAACCCCTCATGCTCATTGGTGAAATAGTTCTTCTCAGCCTTGGATAACCTTCTTCTTGCAAACACTATAGGATGGCTTGATTCTCCTTCATTAGCCTGTGTTAGTACTGCTCCCAACATTATACATGACGCGTCTACATGTACATGAAACTCCTTCTTCCAATCCGGGAAGACTAAAATCGGCACGATGACCATCTTTTCTTTCAATACATCCAAGCTTTTCTTACAATCCTCGTTCCAACAGAATGTGACATCATTTTTCACAACTTCTCCATGGGCGCAGTGACTTGGGCATAGCCCTTAATAAACTTCTTGTAATACCTAGTATGTCCTAAGGTTGCGCGCAGCTGTTTCACACACCTTAGCCCTTCCAAGTTAATTATCACTACGATCTTTGTGGGATATACCATCAGTCCCTATCTACAAACCACATGACCCAACATAGTCACAAAGGCATTACAATGCACCGAAAACATCCCCACTCAGTCGTAAAGGTCGTCTTGTGTCTATCCTCCAGTGCGATTTTGATTTGATGGTACCCAAAGAACCCATCAGTGAAGAAATATGATTCCTGGCCACCTACATTGTCCAACACTTCATCAATGAATGGATTCGAGAAAGGATCATGTACACAAGCATCATTAAACTTCCTGAGATCTATGCATATCCTTATTCCATCCTTCTGCTTCTTTTCCTATACCACCATTGGGCTTACCTAATCAGATTCTTTTACAGGCTCAATGATGCCAACCGCAAGCATCTTATCTAGCTGTAAGCGGACCTTCTCCTTATACTTCAGATTGAGGCGATAAGGACTTTGCTTAACCAGCTTCGCTTTGGGTTTTAACATGATCTTCATAACATCCAAGTCTCCTATTATATTTTTTAGCTTCGTAAACTTGGTAGGGAACAAATCCTATTATTCACGGAGTAGTTCGATGACCTTATCCATCGTCGCGTCATCCTAGTAATCTCCAATATTTGCAAATTTCGGCTTCGGCTTTGTACAATTATTTACCTGTTTCATTTTCAGTGGCACAGTTATATCAAGATTCTCAATCTATAGTCCCTCAACCTCATGGTGACCCTCTATTTCAGGGATGTTAATCTTTCACGGATCCTCATCTTCTTCTTTAGTAGTCACGTTATAGCATTTTAGCGTGTGGATCAGCTGAGTAGTCCAATCGAAGGATCCTGCAGTATCCTGAAGATTGTTGCTTTCACTTCTTGTAGCACTTAATTTATACAGACAAACCCGTCTTCAAAGCTGAATTTGATTATGAATCCTTCGCACAGAATATCCCATTCAATTGTGCCATGGTGGAGCTCTGTTTCCAAGTACCAATTCAGCGGGATGACAGAACAAGTGCACCCATTCCAGTTTGGGCTTCGCTCCATAAGCCTAAGCCCATTTGACCAAGTGTGCGTGCGGATCGTCCTTCCCATCATATTTTTCTATCATTTGTACCTTTAGTTTCCCAAAGTGCGTTCTCATCATTCTCCTACATTCGCGCCATTCATCAAATCTGCCCTTGTGCATACCCCACCACCTTGCTGGCATAGCATGCAGTGCCCAGTCCAAAGCCTGTAAGCATTGCTTCTCTGGTATCTCCCTCTCAAATGCATCCAAAAATATATCTACGTCATTCAGGCCATCATAAGTCGACAAATTTCTTACCTCTGACAACACACAGTGTAGCATCTGGGTCATCATGTTACAACTCAATGTGGTTACATCATGTAATTGATTCTGCCATCACTCTAATTCTTCATCAGTGTCCAAGGTGTAGGAACTCTCACGATTCCATGTAATTCGACCATCCGCTATTGGATTCACCCAATCGTTTTCTCATGCTGTTATCCTATATATACACTCCAAATCGTCGTCGCTCTCCTAATCGCAGACTGGTTTAGTATAGCGTGATTGTTTAGCAGGATCTAGGGGTACTATTACGCGAAGTGATTTCTTCTCAACTATCATCTTTCGCTTCTTTAGGTTGATTACCCCATTCATGTCAGTAGACCAATCAATGCCAAGAAGCATAGGGTAGGGGTCATTGTCATCCACAATTTCTATTAATTAAAAATGAGCCAATGTGCTCGCGCCTTCAATATCTATAGTTACTCCTTGCAGTCATCCCATGGGGATTATCTTTTATTGATTTTCCATCCTTAACTGAATTAGAGACCACTACAACGTGGGTCTTCCCATCCGCTCCCAGGTCTATTTTGGTAGAACATTTGCATCTGATCCCAGATCCAAAATAACATGATCCATTTCATATTCTCCCATCTACGTGGTCAGTCTCATCTCTCATCTTGTCCTTGCTTTATGCTTCCCAATATTTTGTACCACGCGCAATTCACTCGAACTGTTTTTGATGCATCTATCTATAAGCTCCTGTAATCCCTTCACAGCGTTGCTATCGAGCACTAGCTTCATGCAGGTTTCTAGAAAGGTCGTAAGCATAAAAGGGTCTATCTCCTGATCAGGCTTATCCTTGCTCCCCGAGGTAGAGGCCTCAACGAAGCTCTTCTTTGCTTCCATGAATGTTTCATGTGCGTGCTCCAAATCAAATTTAACCTCCTTCACCTGAGCTTTGCGAATCCATGCACTGTCTTCGAGTTGTTTCCCCTTTTCATCAGCCATTGCAATTGCACTTCGGAGCACTATATTCACATTCGGATCCTCCTCACGAGGCTCAAACCTCATCATCTGCAAGTTCTAAGTCATCTATGGTGGTAGTGCCCCTTTGTCGCGTATCCTTGCTATCAGCATAGGACATTCCTTTGTCTCATGATCAAGTTGAGTACAATATTTGCATGACAGTCACGTAGGGTTAGTGCATTCACTGGCATAGTGTCCTGGTCATCTACAATTATAATAGATCAGCTGCCCCTGAACTCTGCTAAGTCCTCCTCCGCCTCGGCCTTGTCTCTCCCTTGAAAGCCTATTCACGCCATCCCTGCACTCTGGTCAAGGGATCGTGTTTCTGCCTAAACCCTATAGGCAGGTTTTCTATCCATCATCAATTCATAACTTTTGTAGCTGTGCTCATCATGCCCTACCGATTTGTAGAAGTTGCAAAATAGCTATTGCGATGTTTGTACAAACTTCTGCAGCAAATGACATTTATCTGTCATATGTTTTCCTACTACCTGACATATAACGCACCACAACATAGGTCCCGCGCTTGGTCCTGCTTGAGATTCCAGCCTCAAAGGCATCAATTCTCCTCTTGAAATATAGTTCGGAAAGACTAGGCAATGGTATTTATCATGTCCCTGACCTTTACATTTCAGGCACCATACCTCTTTGCACACCTCCGGTTGAAATGTTCTGTCATGCTTCAAACTTTGCATTTCAAGGCAAAGATTTTGCAACTGCACATGGATCTGTTGAAACCCCAGATTCGGATCTTGCATAAGTGTTTCATGCAGTCTCATTGCAATCTCCAAGGCCTCTGCCTCAGTCATAATTTTCTATTGTGACATTTCAACCCTTAGGTGTGGCAGGAGCAAAGCCACAAACCATTCACGGTGCTGTCCATCTGTTAAGTTCATATTGGCTTCACAAATTGTACACTTCAACCTTTGATCTAATTCCCAATGTGTCATGCTTGGTTTCACCGTGATTTCCTTGAACCCCACAATCGATTGTGCCTCGGATCTAGGCCTACTGAACTCTTTATTTAGCGCAGTCTAAATGTTTGCCACCCCAGAGTTTGGGTTATCATTAGAGTACTTGATGTACTAGGTTAGCGTGTGATCCTGCAAAGCACTAGCCAATGTTTCCTTCTTCATGTGATCATCTGTAATGCCCTGAGATTTACATACAGCTTTCACGACGAACCAAACTGGTTCGGGTCCTCATTTCCCAAGCCTTCAAACAAAGGCAACTTCATTGAATTTGCCATGCTGAATTGCAATGGAGGTGGTGGTGGTATGGGAGAAGTCACAGGTGATGGTGGTGAAGTTGGAGGTGGTGTGGGTGGAGGTGGCAGTCGTGGGAATCCTTGTCTTATTAACTAAATTACACTTTGCGGAGAAGCCTACACTACTCCCTCTTCATCACCCAATGGAGGTGAATCATTGGGCTATATTCAGGACCCTTTATTCCTTCATTCTTTTAAGTCTTTCCACTATGCGTAGCTCTGAACATCAAGGTAGTTGCACAACTCATTTTTTGCACAATAACATCCTAATCTAGGTATTCAAAGACTTCAAGTACTTACCTCACGAACCTTTGAAAAAGCGCCCTCTGCCTCGCTGTAACTAATTGAGGTATCAACTGCAAATTTAGTACAAAAATCCTCCTACGATTTGATTGAGCCAATGATAGACAACACATGCGATCTTATCCTTAGAGGCTTCTAGTCTCCATACTAACTCTGGCGTCCAGACAATAGGACCGTCAAGTCCCCACCTTCCTTGGCTATTCGCTAGCTTCGTGATCCACTTGTATAGCTCAACCGGAAAGGAATAGAAAAAGATCTCGTGAATTTCTGTATACAAGTACCTGTCTAGCCACTATTCCTTTGTCAGTCGCAAATTTATGTTCTCCTGTGCCACAAATTCATGGAACTTCCTACCCAACCAATCTTCAACCTCTTTCTTAGTTGGATTCCAATGACATGACATCACACATCTCTTATGCAGATTTTGGTCCCAACAACGGAACCATTTTTTGGCTGCGTGGGGCCTGACCTATGTTCAACGTTAGTTAGCCAAACAAATCCCTACACTACTGGCCCTTTCAACATTAGACCGTGGAGCGCAGACCGAAGTCTCATCCGAAGCAGTATGGGGGGATGCTGGAACCAAGTTTCTGCACCCTGAGATGGTCGTGATGTTGGTTTATACCCTCTATTCCTACTTTTGCAAGTCACTTAAGCTTCAGGGGTATATTAGTCTAACCCTTTATTCCATCCCTTAGTACCTTCGCAAAGGTGTACAATTGACCTTCGTGCAACCCTAACTCGTGATCCAGGTACTTTCGCGCAGCTATGACAATAGAATGTATTAGTTCCCAAGTTATCTTAAGTGCATTACTTATCTTACTAAACAATCATAGTTAGCATCGTGTAAACATATATTCTTACTTGCATTTGATTAACTAATATAGTCACATACATCTGCGCATCACATGAACATTGTAAATTAAATCCAAACCGCAATATAACTAGATGCATAAACAAGAAATAAATACAAAGAATTTGAAGAATACTTCTCTTTATTGATATCTTTGGATTATTACAGACTCTAACCGCCCTGCACACACAACTCCAAGGGTCTACACACTCAGCTGCGGACTTCTACCCTAGGCCTCTGCACAGTCAGCTGCAGAGCCTCTACCTACACTAAGACCTGAAACACTTAGACTTCTCTACCAAGTCCCTTCACTCCATCCTTCACTAAAGACTTCTAACTACTTACAGCTTACTTACTTAGCTCTTTTT
Organism: Pinus taeda; assembly: GCA_000404065.3. Lineage (NCBI taxonomy): Eukaryota > Viridiplantae > Streptophyta > Pinopsida > Pinales > Pinaceae > Pinus > Pinus taeda. The sequence goes on along the minus strand of APFE030732388.1, from coordinate 216,884 downwards.
ATACAATCCCATGGTCTGCAGACCATGCGTGGACCTTTACATCTGACTTTACACTTTACAAAATCAAGGCGAACGACCCTTTATGACTCTTGACACCTTCGCCCTCCACGACCACAAAATGTAGAGACTTTACTACTTTATTACAAAATTGACCCAAAGCTGGGCTTTTAGCCCCAAAACTATCCTGGGAGGATCTCGGTCCCAAAAATAGTTATAACCACCTTTTGGCTGATAATATACATGAAAATTTTATGAATTTGACCACTGAAGGATTTTTCAGGTATAGCTAAGTAATCCATTTAATTTTGTTTCAACTGGGAGATCTATTTCACATTCAGATGAACAGACAAGATGAGCATGGAGTGAATTAATTAGTGATTCACTAGACATAGTTAGTAAGAGACAAATCATCTAACTTTACATTCTCTTAGTTCATTGATTCTTTTATACATCCAGTTCTTAAAATACTTAACATTTAGGTAGAGCCCAAAATTGGAGAAGAAATTAAAAAGACATTACACCTATGAAAGTAGACCAAGACTAGTGACTGGTACCTATGCCATATTTACACTAAGATTAGGATATATGGCAGTGAGTTGGCTCCATATAAACTACCTAATTATGTGCAGAATATTCTCACTGGAATACGTCAAGCAAATGATAAATATGGATGAAGTCCATTTTGTCTCAGGCAAGAAGAAATCACAATATAAACTCAAAGCCAAGGTAGGAAATTTCATTTGTAACACTAGGTTTGTAGGTACATAAGCAAACATATTACTAAAGAACATGAACCTCGATCCAAGCTTTACTTGGTCTTATGATCCTTTTGGGATCATTTCATCTCTCAGAGTGCAGTTGAAAGCAACACCTTACAACAATACTCCCACGCTAGACTTGGAAAAATTTATTAACCAGGAGCAATGGTCTAAAGGTACTCTCACAAAAGTTGATGAACAGGTTATATCAACTCCACAGATAAGACTCTAGCTACACATAGTACTCAACATAAAAGAACCAGAGAGGAAACTCAGTCAGCTACAAAACTAGGTGAAGAGTACTATATCTTACAAAAGAAGTTGAAAATTGGACTCTCAATGTCATTAGGAAGCAAGCCACTAGAGATAACTGATCTTGGAGAATTGGAAGATGTTTCATCAGCAGGGACCATTGATCCCAAGCCTCCTTCTACTTCTTCAACTCCTTCTTCAACTGAACCTATGGAGATTATTCAGTCATCTGAGACCAACTCAACAGGTGATGCTAATATCTTCTCAACATTTTTGGAAATCTAGCAAAAGAATGAAAGTCTTAAATCTCAAGTTTACAGTCAGTTTTGGAAATAGGCATCCACTTCCCAGCATAGACTTCTCTCTGCCTTTGACAGTGAAAGACGAAGGATGCAAATGGCATTTTTACAGGCTCAAATTCCATTTCCAAAATCCACAATGGACTACAAGAAGACCATCTTCTCATTTGATGTGAATCAAATACATCCCATTGATAAAATGGATTTGCATAGGCAATCAGATGAGATGTTATTTTCAACAATGACTACAACTGCCATGTCTCTTTCCAAGATCAGAACTACTTTGTCCAATGTACAGTCACAACTTAAGATTGAAAAGTTGTCATCCTTGTCTAAAGATAACAAATTAAAGTGTTTAGAAGATATCATTATCAAGATTGGATATGATCCCCAGGACTATAAAGAAATTGAAGAAATACTGCAAAAGAAGAATGTAGAGATTACAACCTTGAAGAAACAGTTGAAGTTGCCTTCAACTAAGGATTCACAAACCAAAGAAATGGCAAAAAATGAACAACATAGGGAGGAGATGTTAAAGCTCATTATTGAGCAAAAGATACAGATCAAGCAAATGGAGGATTAGATAGAACAACTACTCAAGGAAAAAGAGGCAACACAACTTGTTGTGACTTCCGTGACAACAATTCCAATGACAGGTGTAGATTTAAGTTCATCTCCTACTAACATTGCCTCATCTTCATCAACAGGTGAAACAACAAGGTTACCACAGGAGCTACAAGCACAAAACCAACAAAATGAGAAGTTACTCCAGAAGTTCTAGACCTTGGAGTCACAGAAGGTAAAAAATGATACCTTGTATGTAGAGGAAATGCAAAATTCACATAGGTTAGAACTCAAGGTTAAACAGTTAGAAAGCAAGACTCTAATGGTAGACAATTAGGCCATCCATACAAATCATTTTTGAGTAGCAAGAACTGATTGCTAAATGTAGGGCAGAGATAGAGACCCAAAAGGTAGCATTTGGCACAAAACCCAAAGAAGCATCAGGGATGATCAAGGTACTAAACTCTAAAACTAGACAACAGTTACAAGAGATGAACATTCCAGATAGGACAACACTATTTTGGAAATGAAGAAAGTCCTAGTGAAGAAGAATCTGTTAACTCGGCTCAAAACAAAATGTGAAGCTTTGAACACTATAGTTAGAAGGTTTCATTCTAAATTCAGTATGTTGCATAAAAAAGGGTTACCAAAGATAGTGTCGTTGAATGATCAACTAGTAAAATTTGAGGATTACTATGAGAGGCTATATATTATTGCAGCAGACAACAATCAATTTGCAGGGATAAAAAGATAGATTACTGGCAAAGAGTTTTTGGAAGCCTTGAGCTTTGACCTCACCATCAAATATGAAGTTGGACATATTTTTCTCACTAAACCCAATTTTGAGAGACATACCGAATTTGATGAGATATTTAGAAGGATGGTAAATCTCGAGATGCCTAGTGAGAAAAGGTGGGATCAATTGTGTGAAACAATTGATTAACTTTTCATTCCAACAAGAAGATAACAACAACAAATTTTGAAGGAACAGTCATCAACAACTTCCTATTTAATAGGGACACACCATGCAACAATTTTTCTTTTCCTATCTTCTTTCAAGCTATTTTGTAATTAGTTTAGGATATTGTGTTTAAACTTGTATAAATAACTCTGTTCTATGAGTTATTAAAGGTGGTACCTTTCCATAAGCAATTTTGTAAAGCATTGATGTACAATCTTTTTTTAGATCACTAATAATAAAGCAAAAGATTCTGAATTTGGTGTCATACAGTCTCATTTTCTTCTGTAAGTTTTTCATGTGTTTCATTCATTATGTTTATTTTGCATATGTTTAAGTTTTACAGAGATATCGGGTGAGAATAAATGTGTTACAGTTATTCTTAAAATTCCTTATGAAGTTATTATCATAAAGAGACTGAGATATTGGACTATCTATCTAAAAGGCTCCCTCTAGATCATAAAATTGTTAAAATCTTATTTTAGGCATAGTTTGTTTAACTTTTGAAGATTAAACAAAGGTTTTCTCACTTATGATAATTTATCTCTCTCTAAAATTTAAATTAATCATATTTCCTTATTATTCTTTCTACATACCTTATAAATTCAAATCACCGTGTGAAGTTAAAAGGCAGTCCTTTTGATTATCTATTAGTACTATCTAAAAGAGTTAATACATCATTCTTACAGTTTGTTCCATGTATTGGTGCTCCATAAAAACCAAAACCAAAACTCCCAAAACAAATATCTTAGATGCTATGGTATGATTAATTGACCATTATCATCTCAGAAGAACAAAATCCTCAATAAACTATTATTCAAACCACCCCTTATAATCAAACTTAATAGTCAAAGCTATATTATAAAATTGGTTAATTTCAAAATTATTTTTTATATTATATAATATATAATTAATATATATAACAATATTTTTATATACTATTTTAATATCTATATTCGTTAGGAAAATAATAAAATATATATTTCCAATATTCTCCAACCATGTCTATCAATGGACAGGAGAAATATGGTCGAAAGACATTTAAGACATTTATAATAAAAAATTATTATCAAGTATACTAAATATATAAAATCATGAAGTTCATTAAAGCGATTATTGGTAGTATATGTTGTTTCGAACTTTTTCCTTTTTCACTCTGAAACTTTCACGCTACGAATCTTTGAAGTGCCCTCACGATATAGCGTGTCAATGGCATCGAATTCAAAGGACGGATTGAAACATGGGAGATAAGATGGCTTCATGCATGAAATGTTGACTAGCATAAAAGGTGGTGACATTCAAATAGAAATAATGCGAGGTAAAAATAAAGTAACAGTAAGCAAGGTGGGGAGGCAACTGAAGCTATTGGGTGAGGCAGTGTTTAATGCACTTTGATAAAATTTCATCCACCGCATAATAACAGAGTTTGCAGTAGTCCCTTGGATTTTGAATATTGAGAAAAATTGTTTGTGATAATTTTCATTTGGGTTTAATCTTTGGAACATGTTGGCTCTATATAATTAGGCAAGAAAAATAGATCACATTGAGATAAAGTTTTCTCTTTGAGAGTAAGATATAGATTTTTTTTTGTTTTATTTGCCGGAATCTGTAACGTATCAGGGCTCGTTCTCACTTGGCACAGGGTGATTTTGGACGACTGCAACTATAATTCAGGTGCACTGTAATCGTTCTCAAACACAACGCATAGATAAATCAAGGTTTGAACATGTGATTTGCACAATAACTTTGAGGTCCACTGCAATCCCTCTCAAAACAACACACAGATAAATCGAGGTTTGAACATGTGACTTGCACAACGGCATGAACATGAACACTTTAGCCAACACCATGAAGGTTATCTAAGAGTAAAATTTAGTTTTAAGTCTAAATTATTTTAATATATCATTACTATTAAGCCTAAATTATTTTAACATATCATTACTATTTATTCATTATGATTAAATAATAAAATAATAAGAGCAACCGGACGCTGATGGATGATGAGATGTATTGTCAAGTCACTGGGTGATCATTTATTGGAAATTTTATGGATAAAAATTCAATGATGTTAAGGGTTACTGTGACTCAATCCTCTATAATCCCATATAAAACACACATACAAATTAACAAAAATAATAATAACAAAACTTGATTTACAATTTAAAGCGAATTAAACTTCTTTTCTCATAATAAACTTTAATTTAGAATCCAAATTTCTTATAATAAACTTTTTAGAACCAAATTACTTCAAGGTATTCTTTATTGGCGAATGCTATTTCCAACCCTATAGCAATATAAATGCCCTCTGACATGCGAGGGAAATAGCATTCGCCCTCTCTCTCCACGCTCCATTCATTTGTTCACGTGCTGTCACTCAGAGGGCGAGCGCTATTTCCCTTGCATATCAGAGGGCATTTATATTGCTATAGGGTTGGAAATAGCATTCACCTTCCTTATTCACCATGATGAAAAAAATAAAATACCAAGGCTTGCAAACAAAAGCCGAGAATCTCACCTAATTCTATACCATGGTTAAACTTTCTATCTCAGGTTATTGATTAACATTACTTCAAACATATTACTGATTCATCAGGACTTGAACAAAATTAAAAAAACTTGGAATTAAAAGCTGAGAATCTCACCTGATTCCCTACCATGGTTAAATTTTCCTTCAACCTGTTACTAATTCATCCTGACTTGAACAAAATAAAGAAAACTTGAAATTAAAAGTTGAGAATCTCACCTGATTCCCAACCATGGTTAAATTTTCCATCTCACAACTCAGTGCATGTAAACGGTTTCATTGATATTTTCTCAGTGCATGTGAACGGTTTCATTGATATTTTGTGGGGCAGGAGAAGAATCTCAACGAAATTGACAAAACTACTCTGCACACCGTCCTCAGATTGGTTTGTGCAGCCTTTTATTCTCTACGCCATCTATCAGATTGGTTTGTGCAAGGCTCTATATGATTATATTGTAGTTTATGAAGCCATGTTTATAGTATATCTCTATCAGAAAAAAGTCAAAAGCTTTGGAAGAGTAAAATGCTTAGGGGTGCAAGTGGCCTCATAAGTAGGTTTACAGTTTGAAAAGTGTAGATTATTTTTAATTTAAAGGCATATAGAGGAATCAAATAATTCAAGTTCAAAGTTTGGCATCGCGATTTTGCATATCACGGGCGCCGGTGGTTCTTTCTTTCCCATATGGGATGACTTATGCTTATAGTTTTACCACCACTAGCCCAAGTTCGATTCTCATGGCACAACGCGCTTTTAACCTTTCCAGGCTCTACCTGAGAATCTGTAGCCGACATGTTGGAACAAGTCCCCCCACCTAGGGTAGTGGAAACGAGCCATTCAGAGGGTTGGTGAGCTCTCAGAATTTCTAAGCGCTACCTGAGAATCTTGAAACGAGTCTCCTCCACACCTCTTGGGGGGGGCAAAGTTGATGGGAAGGAACAGTCAAGAACCGTGTTCAAACGGTCTGGCGTGCACTCTGTGACTTGGTAATTTGTGGCTCTACGCGGGGTAGCCGATTCCGCGGTCACGAAAAGGCAGCAATTATGGGAGGGAAACCTTCTCTCTCCCCTATTATCATGATTTCCTAATTGTTTGTTTACCTGTCGTTGAATATCGGTACCGGCCAAAAAGGTGTGGGAGAGGGGGGCAGGAGAGGGGTAGGGGGCGCCGAAAGAAGAACCTCTCCTGAATCTGAATTATTATCGGAAATATCTATATTCGCTCTTCTTCTAGAGTTCGAAATTCGAAACTTCGACTGCTAGTCTTATATATGGGGGACACTCCTCATAGGAGTTTTCCATGTTGTGGTGAGGTATTTGTTTGATTTTCTGTGCTCTGCGCTCTAGATCCTCTGGCTTTGTGTGGCTTTCGACATTGCAGGTTCTTTGTTTGTGAGAGTCAAGTTTACTTGAATTACTCTAACAGTGCGGCCGTTTATATGGCCTCGGAGCAAGTCAGACGAACCAGGTCGAGCTCACATAAAGCTAGCGGAATGAAGGTAAATGAGTGGAAAAGCTCGCCCTCGGCTCTGCAGAGGGTACTCGCGGCCCCTGGAATGAAGAACCGAAAGGTGACGGCCCTAAAGTCGCGGTCGCAGGAAGCGGTGAATGAAATGGCGCTGACGATTATTGAAAATGGGGATGTGAACAGCCCGTTCTACATCCACGATCTGGGCGTCGTGGTAGACCTGTGGCAGAAATGGCAGGGGGCGCTTCCCCGCGTTCAACCCTTTTATGCCGTGAAATGTAATCCGGACCCGACATTACTGTCGGCCCTGGCGACTCTCGGCTCCGGATTCGACTGTGCCAGTCGGGCGGAGATCGAAGCCATCCTGAAACTCGGCGTCTCGGCCGATCGGATCGTGTACGCTAATCCCTGCAAGGCCGAGACACAGCTCCAGTACGCGGCCGACGTCGGTGTGAACCTGACCACGTTCGATTCCGTCGATGAGGTTGAGAAAATCAGAAAGTTCCACCCGCGGTGCGCGTTGCTGCTGCGCGTGAAGGTTCCGGAAGAGGACGCGGGCGGCGCGCGGTGCCCTTTGGGTCCCAAGTACGGAGCCCTGCCGGAGGAAGTCGGACCGTTGCTGGAAGCTGCGCAGAGTTCCGGCCTCGCCGTCTCCGGCGTTTCGTTTCACGTCGGCAGCGGTGTCGCGCGCTCCCGCGTCTACGCAACCGCGGTTGGGGCTGTTCGTGGCGTCTTCGACACGGCTTCCCGGCTCGGGTTACCCACACTTCGTATTATTAACATTGGCGGCGGTTTCACCGCTGGACCAACATTTGCAGAGGCCGCGGGAACTGTTCGAGCGGCGTTGAAGACACATTTCCCTGATGAAACAGAGGTCTCTGTTATCGCCGAACCAGGCCGTTACTTCGCCGAATCTGCCTTCACGCTAGCCACCAATGTGATCGGCAAACGGGTGAGAGGCGAGCTGCGGGAGTATTGGATTAATGACGGCATCTATGGGTCCATGAATTGTCTTCTCTACGACCACGCCGTCATCACTGCGCTGCCTCTGGCTTGCAAATCCTGCCGCTCTAATCCTTCCTGCACCGGGCTGCCCAAGTTCCGATCGACTGTGTTTGGACCGACCTGCGACGCTTTGGATACTGTGCTCACTGATTACGTGCTGCCGGAGCTAGCCGTGGGGGACTGGCTTGTTTTTCCCAACATGGGTGCTTACACTGCTGCTGCGGGCTCTAATTTTAATGGCTTCTCTATTTCTGATATTCGCACCTACTGTGCCGCTTCCATGCCTTCCTAGGCATCCCGAGCAAAATTATCTGTGGAGATGTTATTAGCAATTGAGCCAAATTGTATAGACTCAATCCTGCTACGCTACTATATTACTAGTATCTATCAGATGTGTTGGAATGTATTTACATAAATGCAGCTAATAGAGTTACCATTTTGTAACATTTCTCTATTCTGCTCAATCACATTTGAAGACTTGATTAAAATTGTACTAGCGTTTTAGTGTTGGAATGTATTTACATAGATGCAGCTAATAGAGTTACCATTTTAAAACATTTGTGTCACATTTCTCTATTCTGCTCAATCACATTTGAAGACTTGATTAAAATTGTACTAGCGTTTTAGTTTGGGGATTGCAAGATTCTAAGTGAAATGATTGATGAATTAGTTTGGAGGGGAATGCGAGATTTAAAGGGAAATGATTGATGAATGATTAGGACCAAGTTAATTTTGAGGCGATGGCCAGTGAAATAATTGATAAATAATTGAGACCAAATTACTCTCTCCAAAGTATTAATCTCTAATATAATTTATTTAAAAACAAAGAAATCGAAAACTCCACATTAACTATTACATATTAACTATTACACATGATTAATACAATCCCAACAAAAATATCTTTAAATACCATTACTTTTATTAATATTTTTTAATCTAAAATATATAACAAAATATCTTTAATTCTCTTGATGTTTCTCGTGATGTAACATAAATAATGAAATCAAAGCCCATTGAAATTGAAAGTTCATCAAAGAGAACAAGTAACCTTCAATGCTATTTAATTCTCTTGATGTTTCTCGTGATGTAACATAAATAATGAAATCAAAGCCCATTGAAATTGAAAGTTCATCAAAGAGAACAAGTAACCTTCAATGCATGTGTCTATGGATCCCCGTGTTATGATGAATCGTTCTCAGAGACTGCCGCGTAAAAATAAATAGCATTCAATATTTTCGTATGCATATTTTCTAAATTACTATTTTTTTAATTATGTAAACTCTTTTTTTTCTTTTACTTGTTTGTGTTGGAACTATTATACATCTACATGTGGATTTTTAGTTAAATTGGAATTTGTTTGTGTTGGAACTATTATACATTTACATGCGGACTCTTAGAGCATGCTACTACATGTAATTACTACACATCTACATGCATACTCTTAGTTAGAGCATGGGATTACATGCCAGATTCCTTTGCATGATTTACTCCTTGATTTGCTCCTTCTTTAACTCCCACTAGTTATCTCCGGAATTTGTTGTAGGTCTCATTGATCACCACTATAGTGCATTACCTTGGGATCTTCACCCAATAATGCTATATCATGAGCATTGTAACATATTTTCTAATGAATCATTCTTTTCTTTTTTCGATTTTAGTATAGTGTTTTTGCTCTGCAAAGCTGTATGTTCAACCTTTACTAGCTAGATTCCTCTGTACAGGTTTTCTAACACATTTACAGTTTGACCATGAAGACTAAAAAGGTTATATAAACTATGACAATGCTTTCTTATAGGAAATATCAAATGATCTTTTGTTGATTTTCAATGCTATTTATATTGTTTGATTATTTTATTGGAAAGGCAGAAGAGTTAAAATACCAATTTCATACCCAAAATAGATGATTGGTTGTTTTTCAATTGATGATATAAACTTGATTTTTACAATGAATTGGGTGATGGATTTTTAAATATTTTTAGACTCACCTAAAATAAGTTTACGTATACATATTATTCGATTTTTCCAAATATAAAATGAATTCAAATTGTTAATATTAAACTAGATTTTCTCAACCTAATTTTTTATTTTTTTTTTGGAAAAACTGTCTGTGAATACGGTACTTTTCAGAAATTTATCTTAAAAGTTCTATTGATATGATATGAGTGATTAATATTATGCAGATTCTTACCGTTATTCATATTGTTTAATGAATTTTTGGAAAAAAAACTATGCAAATACCGTTCCTACCAAAAAAATCATCTTTCATCTTAGAATATATAAAGGAGTTCTATTGATATTGATATGATGAGTCAATAGTATTTTCTGCACTTTAGAGAACAATAACAATATTTGTATCTAACTGCATCATATTTCAACGCTGCAAGTTAATGGGTGTTGAGTATTATAACTGCAATTAAATCCCAGGAGGAACTGCAATTGGAGAGGAGTATAATCCCTTAATTACTTTTGAATCTCTACTTCAGTGTAATGGTGTTCAGCATTATAATTGCAAAATCCCAGTAGTAACTGCAACTGCAATGGTATGTCTTTTTAGTTGGAGATGATTAAGTATGGCAAGGGTTAACGAGTTTGCTATCCGGTATTAAATGCCCGCTTAGCTGCAAGCTCAATAGCCATATAGCTTTCGGTGGGGATGAAGTGTTCGGAAAACACCGCGCGTGTCTGTTTTAAATAATTATCGAGCTTGCAGCTAAAAAAGCATTTAATGCCCAATAGCAAGCTCGTTAGCCCAGTCGAATAAATATAACCGCTTGATTAGTTTTCAAGCGCCACTTAACTTTAATAAGCGAGAGTTTGCTCAATTATTTGATGTACCCTCACCAAAAGTCCACGACATGAAGAATGTATGAAGACTCAGGCAGCCGTCTTACCCCATGAATAAGAGTCAAGATAGGTCGTATTTTCTTAAAATAATTCAACTGAAATTCGACACTTTTTGACGCGTGAAGCATCGGTCAAATTGAAGATGGCGCCGACACCGACGGTATCTAACCAGTTTACTGCCATCAGTGGTCAACGGTAGCTGCCAGCCGAAATAATCGAAGCAGCGTGTACGTCCGATTGCCGAACGCACTGTATACGTTGGGCGAAGCTGATAGGAATGAAAAACTCAGCGGATTGTGATTTCTTCACTTCTGTCACTATTCATGGCCCCAAAATATTTAGGGATATTGTAATATTGTAAACCAGCAAACCGCGAAACCATATAAAGTATAGAAAGTAATGCGAGTCAATCATGGGATGCATAGGTCGATGATATTGATATTTTGCATATCGATGTCTAGGAACATTATAACATCAGTATGAATAGGAGGGTACAAAGTAAATTCAGCATGTCATTTGGAATTATAGGTTAACCCATAAGGTAACGTCCAAGCAAGATTGAGATGTTTATGTGGACGAGATTAGTGTTGTAGGTTGATGTGAGAAGATCAAAATATCAATGTTAATAATCAAGCGGTTAGAGAGATTAAATTTTTTAGGGTGTAAATGGATTTATGTTGGTTTAGTAGTGTGCAGAGTCGTGTGCAGTTAAAGAAAATCTAACGAACATATGATTAATTTTAATTTTATCAGTGATATGTAAATTCATGTAATATTAATATATTCATTTAAATATGCTAAATGTGTCTCAAATTAGTTTGGCCATTTTAATTTTAAATTTGCTTGTGGAGATGATAAATTTTGTTAATAACTTTAATGATGAAAAATAATGAAATGAAATTTTTGAATGTAAAGTGACAATATAATAGTGTTGAATAATAGAAAATGTGAGTAATAAGAATATAGTCAATTATAAATAGCCTTCATTGTGATTGATCTCAAACTATTTTATTTTATTATTCTTATTGTCACTCTTGTTACTTTTTTCATCTTTTCATATGATTTATATGAAAATGACACATTAAATTATAAACCATTTAAATCTTTAGCTTAAGCTATTGTAGTAAACATCATACCTTGTCTTTCTTTCTCTCCAATATTAATAGGTTGAATTACTATAACACAAAAATCAATGTACACAAAAATCAATCTACATTGTCAATAATTTTTTGTGCTTACACTAAAATCAATGCACAATGTTAATCCAATCACTTTAAAATTAATGTACCATCATACATCCAATTACATCAAATCAGAAATCAACATATACACTAAAATCAATGCATCTAATGCAAACAATCAAATAAGATTAGAAAACAACATTTACACTCAAATCAATGCATCTAGTGCAAGTAGGAAAATAAGATTATAAACCAACATCTACACTGAAATCAATGCATCTAGTGCGAGCAATAAAAAAGGATTAGAAATCACTGTCTACATTGAAATCAATGCATCTAGTGCAAGCAATCAAATAGGATTAGAAAATCACCATCTACACTGAAATCAATGCATTTAGTGCAAGCGATCAAATAGGATTAGAAATCATCTACTTCTAAATCAATGCATTGAGTGCAAGCAATCAAACATTATTAGAAATCAACATCTACATTGAAATAAATGCATCTAGTGAAAGAAATCATATAGGATTAGAAATCACCATCAACACTGAAATCAATGTTCCATTTAGTGCAAACAATTAAATAGGATTAGAAATCATCTACATTGAAATTAATGCATCTAGTGCAAGAAATCAAATATCATTAGAAATCGACATCTACACTAAAGTCAATGCATCTAGTGCAAGCAAACAAATAGGATTAGGAATCACCATCTGCATTGAAAACAATGCATCTAATGCAATACATATTCTTCCATATCTCCCCCCTTCATATCTATCTATATCTCCCTCCAAACACACACGCTCTCTCACTCCATATATATCAATCTCTCTATCCCTTCCTTCCTCTCTCCATCTCTCTCTTCTTCTCTCTCTTAACTTTCCATCTATATCTCTATCTCCCTTTGTCTCTCTATATCACACCCAAAACATACACTTTATTTCTCCAAGATATCTATCTATCCCTCCCTCCTCTCCCTCTCTCTCTCTTCCCCTTCTCTCCCTTTCCCCTTCTTTTCTCTCTCTCTTCCCTCTTGTTTTCCTCTACCCCTTTCTCTTTACCTTCCTTATCACTCCCTCTCTCTCTCTACCTTTATTTCTCTATTTATTTCTTCTTACCTCCCTCTCTCCACTCTCTCCCATCTTCTCTATCTTCCTTCCTCTCTCTCCCTTTCTCTCTCTCTCTCTCTTCACCCTCCAACTCTATTACTATATCCCTCCCTCTCTCCTCTCTCTTTCTCTCCCCCATTATCTCTCTCTCTCCTCTCTCTTTCTCTCCCCATTCTCTTCATCTCTCCTCATTTGTCTCTTTATGTCACCCACAAACATACACACTCTCTCTCCATCTCTCCCTTGTCACTCCCTCTCTCTCTTCACTTCTCACTCTCTATGTATTTCTTCTTCCCTCCCTCTCTCCCCCTCCAACTCCATCTCCCTATCCCTCCATCTCTCCTCCATCTCTCCCTCCCTCTCTCCTTGTCTCTCTCAAGTCCACTCTCTTGTACTTCCTCTCTCTCCCTTTCTATCCTACCTCCCTCTCTCTTCC
>APFE030732388.1:163656-202231 GCA_000404065.3 Pinus taeda | reverse complement strand
GACAAATCCCCTGTTCCACACATCAGGATAGGTTTTACTCCAATGATGTTTCTGAGCAAGAAAAGATGAATTTGGGAATAGTGAGAGAGGTTTTCATCCATAATAGGCCAAGGAAGAAAAACCTCCTTCACGTTTTACACATGTGTCATGGTTTTAGAGAAATGTCAAAAATACAGTTGCCTCAAGAGAATTGATGCACCTCTGAAGTGACCTTGGGAAAATCAAACTTTCTCCTAGCTTGGTTAGCCTAATGACTTTCTTGATGAGTCAAGTGATAACTAGACACAAAGCTATTTCCAATGAGTTATCATGAGCTCAATTTGGAGTTGAGGAAGACCTTCAAACGTTGACTACAATAGCACTCTGCCTTTAGGCGGCCTCATTTTGCACATTTTGGTCAATCCTGGGAGATTTGACTTTTGATAGGGCAAATGAACTCCAAATTGAAAAATTGTGTTCGAAAGTAGACTCAATAAGCTTTCCAACGAGCTATTCCGCGCCCAATTTGGATACCAGGAAGTTCTCCAAAAGTCTCCTGCAAAAAGCACGACACACCTGGGTTAGAGCGCAGCGCATTGAGCTAGCGCAACGAATTGGGCAGTGATTTACAATGTATTTTTATAATGGGCGTGATGCATTGAGGCAGTGCGTCACATAGGATTTCAAGGCCTGAAATCAGTCAAATCTTCCTCCAAAGCTCCCAAAATTGTAAATTCCTCATTGCCCAAGTAAGTTCACACTCCAATATGCTCAATGTATGAGTTTGTCTTAGTCTTCTTGGTGATTTAATAGGGAAATATTGAAACCCTAGTTCTTTGCAGTTTGATGAAAAAACATTGCATAGGGTTTATAAACTACATTTTTTGCTGCTAAATCCCACTCCCATCATTCTCACTCACTCATTCCCTCACTCCCTCACTTCATTTTCTCCCTCCATTTTCATTTATATTTACCCTTTCCAGATTCCCCGTATCCCTAAACTACCAACCCTAAATCCTTAATCCCACTATCCCAAACCCTAATCAAATATCCCTAATCCCTAAATGTTATTCCCTAAATCCTTTCATTCCTCAAAACCATATATCTAGCATCAAATCCTCCCCTCATCAGTCCCACTCATCCATGGAGCTAAAAACATAAAGAAAAATCGACAAGCTGCCAAGAGGAGGAAAACCAAATTGACAACACTTGAAAGGGAAATTCAAGATGATCATGAATCTTGGCTCAAGGTGAAAAACATGAACTTGGAAAAGATGCTGGAGAAAGCCAACAAAGAGAAAAATATGTTGAGGAACATGGCATACCGCCACTTGGCAAGAAACAAGGTGTGCCAAGCGAGAATTTGGACTTTGAAGGCTAAGTTGAGGAAAGCTTTGAGGAAGAGGAAAGAGCAATATAGACTCCAGATCTTGGCTGAGGCTTCCTTGGCCCAACACAACACTTAATGAAGGACACTCATCCCAAATTTCAAGAAATTTGGGACATTTTTTGCAAATTTTGAATTTTTGGCCTAAAAAACAAGTTTTTCCGCTTGATGCGCCGCGCCACTTGGCGCGCGCTTTTTCTAGAGACCTCCTTTTGAGGAAAACTCAGCATTTTTGGATTTTTTATGGAAAAATATGAATGCCCTCACATGGACAAGAAATTTTGATAGGTCTTGAGCTTCCAAAAAGGTCAAAAACACCTCAAAAATGACATTTCTGCCCCTTTTTGGACACACAAGAAGCAGTGTTGGGCGAACTCAGTTATGGAGGGGAAAATGAAGACAAAATTTAGAAATTCCACTTGTTATAGAAAGTAGACAGGTAGACCTTTCCAGCGAGCCCACTTGGAACACATTTGGTGCACGAGAAGGCCTCTAAAAGCAGCTGCCAAAAGGCGCTACGCATAGGGAAATCAACGCGGCACATAGGATGAAATTTGCTCATTTTGGCCAAAACTCTGTTTTCACCTAGTTTCCTCACAGTTTGACTTTTGTCTTTCTAATAGTCAAACTTATGATGTAATTTAATGTGACTTGATGGATTTTTATGTAATTATGCTAAAATTTCACTCATAGAGGTAGATTCATCCATGAAAAGGTAGTTTGCAACTGAATGAATTAGTTCCTTAGTTTTTAGAGGCAAGCTGTTCCATTGCCTACTTTTTAGTTCTCAGTTTAGACTTTGTTGGAACAGCACCTAAACTTATGAGATCGACCCCTAAAGGCTAGGATGAGTTGTTTATTACCTATATCTACTAGTTTTTTTAGTCATTGGTAAAGGTTGGACTTTTGGGAAAGCTTGGAGCTTTATTGTATACTCATTTCAGCAGTTTGGCAAAGGAATAGACTAGGGTTTGTAGCACTTTATGGGATTCTTGTGGAAACTTGATTTGGTATTGTGTTTCCTTCTGTAATTTCAAGTTTACATGTGTTTTATGTATGCCATTATCTCTCTCTGTTCATATTAACTAAATGAAACAAGGATAAAGGTAGAATTCATTGATTTGCAGTGCTCTACCTAGGGTTTGGTTTAGTTATTTATGTTTTCAATTGTTTGAAGAGGATCCCCGAGGCTTTCATGCCCTCTCCAACTCCTTTCCAGTCTAAAATCTCTCCATCTTACTCAATTTTAAGTACCAAATCATTTTCCTATCTTGCCCCATAGAGATCTCTGCAAAACTGAGCCTCATTCCCCAAACCCAAATCTGCCTTTCACATTTGAGCCAACAAAACATCATCAAATTCAATTAAACTCTTCTGAACACATACCTAGCCTAAAATCAGTCTTCACATTAGTCATCTCAAGCCTCATTGATCATATTTTGCTAAGATTGACAAGGAGAGAGCCCTCTCTTGACCTGGTAGGGCTAGCTACTAGGTTAAGCGTGGTTTGATGTTACCCTAGATCCTACCTTTCTCAACCTGAGGTATATTTAGGCACTAACATAGTGGCGACCATACTAGGGAAGAAAAGTTTATTTGTTTGTTAGTGTTCTTTGCTTTATAAACTATAGATGGAGCCTGAAGTTAGCCAGGTAGCTTTCGAACTACAAATTTCTTTGCGAGTGCATAAGTAGATAAAAGCTGCTTCAGTCAATCTTCAGTCTAGTCTTATAAGCTGAACATCTCACTTGAAAATTGCCGAGTACATGTACAAGTTAGATCTGATTGTTGATGGTGGACAACGATCAGACACCAGAAAGGCTGAAATCATTCACCTGGCGATTCCAAATCATTTTTGAGATCAGATCCAAAAGACTCCACTGGAGGATGAACCCGACCAGTAAAAACATGAAAGGACAATATGGATAGATCAGGTATTCAAGTTGGAATTTTATCCAAGACATTTTGTTCTTTGTTATAAATTATTTCTTCTCTTTTCCCGAGAATTTCAAGAAGGCTTTGCAAAGTATACTATGTTTGAGAGGAGATCCTCGGCCTGCATTTGATTCCTTCCCTTTGAAGATTGTAAATACCAAAGATTTGCATGCCTTTGAGCTTGATCAAGACCCTTTTCTGAATTTTGTGATGACCATCTTCAAACTGATGAACCTAATGAGAGCAAGACTGATTCTATACTTTTTGTACATACCCCTATACCTTCTAAAATTCAAGATCGATACAAGCCTCTGATTTTACCTCCTATATCCCATGCTTTCCCTAAAAATCATGACCTGTATCTACCAAGATTTGATGGTGAACGCGACAATATCACTGCTGAGAGACATGTATTGAATTTTGAGTCCTTTCTTGACCTTTTTGAATTTGATGAAGAAGATGTCAGTATTAGGCTTTTTGCTCTTTCTTTGCAAGGCAAAGTCTAGAGTTGGTTCAAAACCCTGCCTGATGTAAGCATCTTAGATTACCAGTAGTTCATCAAAGTTTTCCTCGACGAGTGGGTGGTAAGAAAAAACCCTTTCTTGATTATAGAAGAGTATAACCAGTTGAAAAGATTGCCAGGGGAGACAGTACAAAAATTTTCTACCAGATTTAATCAAGTTTATTATTCGATGCCTGTGGATGTAAGACATCCTCTTAGATCCGTTCTCTTGCACTACCCGTGTGCCTTTGATCCGAAAATGGAGTTTCAGTTGAGAGAAAAGAACCTTGCAACACTTGAAGAGATGAAAAATAGTGCAGTAGATGTAGAGGCTCATTTGTTGATTCAAAGGGCAAAGTTGAAGGAAGAAGAGATGAAAAACATAGATCCGGAGGAATCGACATCTCTAGAGGTAGAGCTTGACATTTTGGCAAGTGCAGTGGAAGAGATGATGCAAAGGATCACCACAAGGAATGAGTATAGTGTTCAAGCCCATGGCTCGCTGATTGAAGAAGAACAAGTTGCTGATCCAAAATATCTTCTTTCTTATCCCTGTTGTCATAGATTTGATAATGATTGTCTTATAGATCATCTTAGGGAAGAGAGATTTGTTGATTTGACATGTATGCTTGATGATGTGTTTTATACTGACGATTTGCCTTAGTTTGCTCAGTATGATGATGATTATGTTCTCCAAACAGAAGTTAATCTTGCAGACAAATCAGTAGCTAGTTTGTGGAAGGAGGAAGTTCACTTTCAGCAGCTCGAGTACAGTGATCAACCAATGCATATCAGCTATGGAAATGATAAATAAAGTGCAGAAAATTTTGAAGTAAGTGAAGGATCTTTGCCCTTTTGTTTTGCTTCGTTTCAGTTCGTCAGAGACAACTTTCATGCAATCAGAAATCAACTGTCAACAAGCCTTGATTTGGACCATTTTGAGGGCAATGAAAACCTTTTTCAAGACTTCTCAAATCCAGATTTGCAGCTCCTGAATACCATTGATTGTCAAGTTGCAGATGAAGACTTGGAAGCTGGCACATACGATCAAATGATACAAGATGATTCCGTACCATTTTGTTTTGAATCATTTTGGTTTCTGAAGGGAAAACTGCATATTATATCTTCAAATGAGCAGCCTTTAGAAATTCATGCAATCTCATCGGAACCAATAGAAAATGGGTTGCAACGGTCTTTTTAAGTTTTTCACGATCCAATAGCTCATGTGTTGGATAATGTCTCTAATCAAAGTCCTTCTCCTATCTGTGAGCTTGACAAAAGTATTGATACAAACTTGATTTGGTAGCCGATTTCTTTGTCATTTTCAGCAGGAGTCTCATCACAAAGCTCAGATCAAAGTTTGCACTCATGGTATGAAGAGAATAGAAGTAATCCATTGGATGAGCTAAGTCCCAGTGTGCATGAATTTGGAGATCCTTATGCAGTGTTTTTGGAGGCGGATAGAGAATCCATAGTATTCAACGGATCTGTTCACAAGTTTTCATGGGAGTTTCCTTTCAGTAGTTCTCTCTTGTTGTTCACAAGCAAGCACTTGCAGAGAATTCAAATAACATCCAGAATACATACTTGGTTGCATTGATTGTTTCATTTCACTTGATCAGGTGATGAATGAAACTGTTAGAGTAGGTTTTGATGAATAAGCTCTACTTTGAGCATCATTTCCAGTTTTTTGGTTGTGTTTAAGTATCAAGTCAGTTTTTAGTTGAGTGAGAGTCAGTTTGTGTCATCAAGTCGTCAGTTTTCAGTCATGCATTCCAGCTTGGGTTTTTGACTCCATTGCCCAATGGATAAGGCATTGGTATGCTCTCCCAAAGATCTGTCGTCCTTGGCACCTCCAAGGAGCTACCATCCCCATTGGAGCCAATGTTAGTGTCAGTCTTTACAACCTTCCTCTAGTGATCAAACATGCTCTTACAAAGTGATTTTAAGGTGTCAAGCTCAAATTTTTTCATTTCAGTGAGTCTTCAAGTAAAATTTGGTCACTAGGTATTAGGTCTAAGGTTTGCTTTTATTCCTTTAAAAGTTGTCCAAATGTCGGTTCATGTCACCATTCAACTGAGTGTACCATCATTCAGAGGGTTTTCATCATCGTGTTAGGTTCCAATGGGTCATTTTACACCTTGTTCATGCTTCAGATGCGCCTAGGTAAGGTTCATTTCCCTCTCCTAGGGTTTTGGGGGTAATTTCTCTTGAATGATCAAATCATCAGCAAAACTTGTATCCTAATGTTCATACACCTTCCCCTATCTATAATGTACCTTATTAAACACTTCCCATCATTGATATCCCTCAAATTCCTCATTTTTGCACAAACCCTAGTTTCTTGCTACAACTTGACGATTTTCTAGGCTAGGCCTGTGTTTTTCCCTTTTGGACCTCTTCCCCTCACTCAATCTTTGAAATTCCACTTTCCCATACTTCCTAACATCCCTCTCTACTTCCCAAAATTTTCTCAAGAATTTAGAAGCCTCTTATCATCTTCATTTCACTTCATTTCGACAAATCCCCTTTTCCACACATCGGGATAGGTTTTACTCCAATGATGTATCTGAGCAAGAAAAGATGAATTTTGGAAAAATGAGAGTATTTTTTGTCCATAGTAGGCCAAGGAAGAAAAACCTCCTTCACGTTTTACACTGGTGTCATGGTTTTAGAGAAATGTCAAAAATACAGTTGCCTCAAGAGAATTGATGTACCTCTGAAGTGACCTTGGGAAAATCAAGATTTCTCCTAGCTTGGTTGGCCTAATGACTTTCTTGATGAGTCAAATAACAACTAAATGCAAATAGCTTTCAATGAGCTATCATGAGCTCAATTTAGGGTTGAGGAAAACCTTCAAAAGTTGACTGCAACAACACTCTGCCTTTAGGCAACCTCATTTTGCACATTTTGAATAGTCTTGGGAGATTTGACTTTTGATAGGGCAAATGAACTCCAAATTGAAAAATTCAAGTTGTGTTGAAAAGTAGACTCAATAAGCTTTCCAACAAGATATCCAGTGATCAATTTTGACACAAGTGAGGCCTCCAAAAGTCTCCTGAAAACAGCGTGACACACTTGGGTTAGAGCATGACGCATTGAGCCAGCGCGGTGCATTGGGCAGTGATTTACAACGTATTTTTATAACGGGCGCGACACAATGAGGTAGTGTGGCACACAAGATTTCAAGGCCTGAAATCATTCAAATCTTCCTCCAAAGCTCCCAAAATTGTAAATTCCTCATTGCCCAAGTAAGTTCACACTCCAATATGCTCAATGCATGAGTTTGTCTCAGTCTTCTTAGTGATTTAATAGGGAAATATTGAAACCCTAGTTCCTTGAAAGTTGATGAAAAAAACTACATAGGGTTCATAAATTGCATTTTTGCTACTAAACCTCACTCCCATCATTCTCACTCACTCATTCCCTCACTCCCTCACTTCATTTTCTCCCTCCCTTTTCATTTATATTTACCCTTTCCATATTCCCCATATCCCTCAACTACCAACCCTAAATCCTTAATCCCACTATCCCAAACCCTAATAAAATATCCCTAATCCCTAAATGTTATTCCCTAAATCCTTTCATTCCCAAAAACCTTATAGCTAGCATCAAATCCTCCCCTCATAAGTCCCACTCATCCATGGAGCTCAAAAACATAAAGAAAACCGACAAGTTGCCAAGTGGAGGAAAACCAAATTGACAACACTTGAAAGGGAAATTCAAGCTGATCGTGAATCTTGGATCGAGGTGACAAACATGCAGTTGGAAAAGATATTGGAGAAAGCCAACAAAGAGAAAAATATGTTGAGGAACATGGCATACCACTACTTGGCGAGAAACAAGGTGTGCCAAGGGAGAATTAGGACTTTGAAGGCCAAGTTGAGGAAAGCTTTGAGGAAGAGGAAAGAGCAAGATAGACTCCAGATCTTGGCTGAGGCTTCCTTGGCCCAACACAGCACTTAATGAAGGACACTCAGCCCAAATTTCAAGAAATTTGGAACACTTTTTGCAAATTTTGAATTTTTGGCCTAAAAAACAAGTTTTTCCGCCTAATGTGCCGCGCCACTTGGCACACACTTTTGCTAGAGACCTCCTTTTGAGGAAAACTCAGCATTTCTGGATTTTTCATGGAAAAATATGAATGCCCTCACATGGCCAAGAAATATTGATAGGTTTTGAGCTTCCAAAAAGGTCAAAAACACCTCAAAAATGACCTTTCTGCCCCTTTTTGGACACACAAGAAGCAGTGTTGGGAGAACTCCGTTTTGGAGGGGCAAATGAGGACCAAATTCAGAAATTATACTTGTTCTGGAAAATAGATAGGCAGGCCTTTCCAACAAGCCCACTGAGAGAAAATATGGTGCATAGGAAGGCCTCTAAAACCAGCTGCAAAAAGGCGCTATGCATAAAGAAATTAGCGTAGCGCATAGGATGAAATTTGCTCATTTTGGCCAAAAAACTCTGTTTTTCACCTAGTTTCCTCAGAGTTTGACTTTTCTCTTTCTAATAGTCAAGCTTATCATGTAATTTAATGTGACTTGATGGATTTTGATGTAATTATGGTAAATTTTCACTCATAGAGGTAGATTCATCCATGAAAAGGTAGTTTGCAACTAAATGAATCAGTTCCCTAGTTTTTAGAGGCAAGTTGTTCCACTACCTACTTTTTAGTTCTCAGTTTAGACTTTGTTGGAAAAGATCCTAAACTTATGATATCGACCCCTAAAGGCTAGGATGAGTTTTTTATTGCCTATATCTACTAGTTTTTCAGTCATTGGCAAAGGTTGAACTTTTGGGAAAGCTTGGAGCTTTATTGTATACTCATTTCAGCAGTTTGGCAAAGGAATAGACCAGGGTTTGCAGCACTTTATAAGATTCTTGTGGCAACTTGATTTGGTATTTTGTTTCTTTCTGTGATTGCAAGTTTACATGTGTTTTATATATGCCATTATCTCTCTTTGTTCATCTTAACTAAATGAAACAAGGATACAGATAGAATTCATTGATTTGTAGTGCTCTACCTAGGGTTTTGTTTAATTATTTATGTTTTCAGCTGTTTGAAGAGGATCCCTGAGACTTTCATGCCCTCTTCAATGCCTCACCAATATAAAATCTCTCCATCTCACTCAATTTGAAGTACCAAACCAATTTCCTACCTCGCCCCATAGAGATCTCTGCAAAATTGAGCCTCCTTCCCCAGACCCAAATCTGCCTTTCACATTTGAGCCAACAAAACATCATCAAATTCAATTAAACTCTTCTGAACACATACCTAGCCTAAAATCAGTCTTCATATTAGTCATCTCAAGCCTCATTGATCATATTTTGCTGAGATTGACAAGGAGAGAGCCCTCTCCTGACCTGGTAGGGCTAGCTACCAGGCTAATCCTGGTTTGATGTTACCCTAGATCTTACCTTTCTCAGCCTGAGGTAGATTTAGGCCCTAACACACTCTGTCTCTCCAACTTTACCTTGTCACTTCCTCTCTCTCTCTAGTTCTCACTCTCTATGTCTTTCTTCTTCCCTCCCTCTCTCCCCCTCCAACTCCATCTCTTTATCCCTCCCTCTCTCCTCGTCTCTCACAAGTCCTTTCTCTCATCCTTCCTCTCTCTCCCTTTCTTTCCTACCTTCCTCTCTCTTTGCCCATCTCTCTCTATTTCTCTCCCTCTATCTCTCTCTCTTCCCTTCAATCCTCTCATTATCTCACTCCCTCTCTCCTTCTCTCTCCCCCCTCCATCTTTGTGTCTCCTTCTCCTTCTCTTACCCTTCTCTACCTCTCTCACTCATCTCCCCCTTTCTCTCTTTATTCCTCCTCTCCTCTCTCATTCAGTTTATCTCCATCTCTTCCTTGTCACTCCCCCTATGTCTCCACCTCTATCACTTTATGTTTTTATTCTTCCCTCCCATATATTTATAGAGTTAATATAATCATGATTATATTATATATATTATAATATAACAAATTTAATATTGTATTAATCAGCTTAAAATTAATATAATATTGTTATATATATTAATATGAATTTATATATAATAATATATAAATAATAATGATAATTTAATATTAATATTAGGGTTAATAATGTTTTTTTTGCGTGGTACTAACAATAATTTGGCTCATAGGCTTCACCTAAATAAAACCTTTTTTTGAGTGTTAGTAAGTATAAAGAGGTTTATGGAGTAAATATAAAAAGAGGTTTTATTTATTTACCATACCTCTGGTTTATTTATATTTATTTATCACATCTCTTTTATTTACTATGGTATTTGGCCCATAAGCTTGGTATTTTTATCTATTTATCACATCTCTTTTATTTACCATGGTATTTCGCCTAGAGGCTTGGTATATAATTAGATGTTGATTTCTAATCCTATTTTATATGTTTTTTTTATTTACCATACCTCTTTAAACTTCTTTTATATTTATTTATTTACCATACATCTTTTATAAATATGGTATTTGGCCCATGGTATTAATAATTATTTGTCCCATGGTATCAAAAATGTTAAATGTTAAACATTATGTTTACATTTATGTTTATGTGTTTATGTGTTTACCTGTTTATGTTTACGTTTTTACCTGAGATCTACCCACAATAATACAAAGTAAATCAACTTGAAATATTTAGTGTAAATCAACTTTTCTGGTGGGGCTTTAGCCTATGTGGAAGTGGCATTATTAGTATAGTGTGGCTTAAGGAATTTCAATGGCATCAATAGAGTCTCTAGAGACCTTTTAAGTCTCACATATTAGGAAACCTTATGCTTTTATTGACAGGGATGGAATGCCTAGGAACAATCAAAAGGTTGCTCTCCAATATGACATCCTGATTAGATTTCATACCATTTGGGATAAGCGGCCCATCCAAATTAAGGTTTCTCTCCAATATGACATCTTGATTAGATTTCAAATAAATAAGTGACCCATCCAAATTATGGTCAAGTGGCCATTAATGATGAATGTTTGATGTAGTGTGACTTAAAATTAACATAGATGAAACATATAGAAAACAAAATGTTTATGCAAAAATTAAATTACTCATATTCTATTCTAGCTAGGAATAATAAACCCATTCAAATTATGGTCCAATAGCCATTAATGAATGATTGATGTAGTAGGATCAATTAACTGACACTACTAGTTAACACTGAATATTGCTTATAACATGAGAGAAAATAGTATATACATTTCTGCATAAGCTATGTTGGTGCTATTGGAATTGGTGAGACATAAAATAACCCATATGCAACACTAGTTAGAACCATTCTTTAACTCTAAAAGAAATTTCATAAGAAATATTAAGCATTGTACTAGTTAATTAGAAAAAGTCAACTTATAAACAGGTAATAAATCTGACATGCAAGCATAAGCATAAATATATTATTGCATAATAGTCCTCAACAATTTGTAGCAAGCATAATATTAACTCTTTCTTTGGAACAACCCTCACTATGGCTTCTCAATATTATTTTCAGAATTTCTCAAATCTACAATATTCAAAAAGGCCTTTTCTTGAGGAGCTTTGAGAACCTTATAGTTACATCTAGTGCAATTGCATCATAGGACTTCTTGGCTACCTTAAGAGAAATTAGAATTGGTGAACTTCACTTCTTTTATCTTATTCTACATTAGTAAACAAATCATTATAGCCTTCAAAAGTGAAATAGATCCTAGTTATTACAAAATTATGGGGTCATTTACTTTTACACCCAATATATCATGTAAAGATGCTAGAAAAATTTAGTAGTGATATGAGATCATTTTGACTCTACGTACTAGGTAACAAGCCTTCCATGGTGATATGATGTTCAACAACATTTTGCACTAGGATTTACACATCTTTCTATAGGAACACTACGAAAGAGTTGGGCATTGTTTGTTGTCTTGTTGGCTCTATTATGTGTTGTTTTAATGATTCCTTGGTAATTTTGTGAATAAAGGGACTAAATGACAATTTATGTGTGTATATAGCCTCTTCTAGCTCTCTAATTTCCTTGATATTTGATCTTGGATCCCCTTGGTTATTGATTGATGGCAGTTTGTTCATATTTATCAACCTTTTTTCTAGGGCACGATTTCTCTAGTAGAGGGCCATCAATTGAGTTATGTCTTTCTCCAACTTGTCTTGTACTTTGGTAGCCTTGTTTACTATTTCATAATCATATCTAATTTCTTCCTCAATAGTTTTAGGATCTTCTATGGAAGCATTGGGATATTCTTGAGGACATTGTTCCAGTTGATCAATAGCATCGAGTATCCTTTCAACTAAGTGCATATCTCTTTTTCCTTATCCTATGGTAGGAGTAGCTTTACTGAGGTGTTATGTGTTTCATGAAGGCATGGATAGGCTTGTTCAACCTTTCTGTTGAATGTTCCATGCACTTTAGTAGCACAAACTTTATAGCCTATTAAGTTATACTTTTCTAACTTTAGTGCTATGTTCCTACTCTAAGAATCCTATTGTTGCTCTAGTTCTGCATTTTGATTCTTTTGTCTATGGAGTTGTTCTAACATGTGTTTCATATTCTCTTTATTGGCTTGTACATGCCAATGCCAGGGACAAAGATTTTAAACAGGTTTCATGGACTATAGCCTTATCCATTGTGACATATACGAAGACAGATTAGGGATGAGCTCGCTGATGTAAAATGTACATACATTCACATATATTAATAAAATAACATCATGGCTTTAAAATGTAGGAAAAAAGAGTATGAGGGGCTAAGATAGCAAATAGAGAAATATAAGGGGAATAACTGAGAAGTGTTTCCTAAGCCAACTCATAACCTTATGTTAACTTAAATTCACTTTATCGGGATATATTCCAAGGTAATAAAGTATGTTGTATTACCTATATCATAAAGATATGGAATAAACCCAATGTCATGACTTGTTAATTATCCCAAGTTTTCAAAATGAGTGGATGTATTTTCTAAGTGAGTTCTCAAGTGGTGGGAGTTTATTTCTTGGAGTGAAACTTGTTAAGTAGATTACATGCATATATCAACCTTAAATTCCAAAGGAAGAGGGATGAGTCTTGGTTCATTCCTTGTGGATTTTATAGGCTAGAGTGCATGTTATATTGGATAGCTATTAAGACCCTATATCTCGGTAAATATTGTGAACCTATGTAGGATTTCATTTCCAATTATCCTTGGGTTACCTTCAGGAAGGTGTTGTAGCGGCTACATCTACCCTTTGAAATTTTTCCTTAGATTTGTTTTGGATCCTCCCTACCAACCATCCTTAGCAACATGTCTTGCACTGTCTAGGTACATATGCTTCAGTTGAGTTTCAGTGTCTTATCAACTTGTGTTTTCTAGCTTGTTTTCCTCCCACCTGCAAGTTGAACTTTTGGAACTTGGTGATTTTCTGGTTGTTGTGCTCACTTGGAAAATTGCGTAGAACTAGAGGGGAACCATCCTTCCTATCCAGAATTGCGTAGACCATCAAGACAACCTACTTCTCTACGAGAATGCAGAGAGCAAGCAGGAAGCCTTCGTTCTAGAAATTGCACAAAGCGTCCCATCATCGAGCTTGCTCTCAAATGTTGCACAGTTCTCACTGACAACAAGGGCTTCAGTCCAGAAATTGCGTAGAGCATGAGGGGAAACCAAACCAGCTCAACCCAGAAACTATGCAGAAGTCACTATAAGGCTTGTAGTTTGTTGCATGTGCTCCCAAGTTGATCGGTTCCCTCCAGGACTGGACAATATTGCTTTGCCTGCATGGGCTACTTTTCCCAAAAAATAAAAAAGCATCCCTAGATTTTAGGGATCCATTTTTACCAGCTAGAGTTTACAGGCAAAAGCCGTTTTAGAAACCTCCTGTCAAGTGTCGCTTTTTCCTAGATTTGTGGCATGTGTGTCATAAGCCTCGATCTTATAAAAAATATTTATTTGATGCTTCAAAGCTCATTCTTCACTTGGATATTGGAGCTCTGGCATCCCACATCGCATCTAGGAGCATTCAACACACTCAACTCAACTTTTTCTGGGTAAGTCTACTTTTCATGTCTTTTGCTACTTTTCTGTCGCTTTTTGTATTTCGATTGTGTGAGTGTCATTTTCTTGGTTTTGTTAAATGCTTGTTGATGTTTTAATGCATGTTAGCTTGTAGAAGCACTGTTTCACTTTTTCATTTGCATCTCACTGCTATCACATGCATGACATTGCTTCTACACTGATAGTCACCAATGCGGTGACTCACTTCACACACTTACATGTTTTTCCATTTACTGAATCCTGCACACACTGTTTTCATGCATGATCATTCACTCTTATCTGCAATCAGATTCGCACATGAATTTAGCCTTTACATGTTTTCAGTAGCCCATTGGTGGGTCTGGGATTACTTGGCTCGAACCTTACCTTGACCGAATTGCATTGCACATCTCTGAGAGTGAAGGCTTTGCCTTCCTCCCAGAAATTGCGCATATATTACCCAAGATTGACCTCTAGGTTTTCTCTACGCAATTTTGAGAGGTAGTGCCTATTGGCTCTCGGAATTGTGCAGATGCAATTTACCAGGTTGCAGTCATTACTGACTAAAACTGCACATTGCACAGTTTCAGTCCTTAGCAGGACAAGATGGACTATGCTTTGTGCAGTTTAGTAGTCATTCAGCCCACTGATAATCCAGATGTGTTCTAAGTAGTTTTGGTAGTTAGTCTCCTAGCCTCCTGGTGAAAATTGTGCAAACCTTCCAGTCAGTCACCCAGGTGTGTTGCATGTCAGTACTTAAGTTGTTTTGGTTTTCAACTGACAGATTTCTTTCCATGGCTGTTGCTTTGTCTCTAGGTATCACAGGTGTCCATCTGTCTCTTAGCAATACAGGTACAATGGATTCAAAGAGAGAAGGGTCAAAGGACATGGTTGAGAGTGCAACTGGTGATGCAGTTGAACAAGTGTTTATGATCTTGCCCATCTATGAAGACACTAAGTTTTTCATAGACAAGGAGATCAAGATGAAACGGAAAGAAATAAATGACAAATTTCCAATCACATTTGAAGAGAATCTTGAAGACCACAACATCTATGTCAACATACACAAGTCTATATTGTACCTTATTGCATGCAGGTATCTAGCATTTCCATGTGTGGACATGATCCACTCGATTGTCTTGCATACTGATCCAGAGACAACGATGTTGAGTAGTGTCAGTGGAATAGAACTTGCTACCTTTAATGCAAAGGAATTTAAGGAGATGTATCATTTGCTAGAGCCAGTGATCACGATGGATACACCCTTCACCAGACCCAGCAGCAGTGCAAACTCAAGAGACATCTTTAAGAGACGGGTGAGAGAGCCTTCTAAGTTTAGAACAACACCCAACCTAAGGTACAAGACAAGGATACTATGGAAGGCATATCAGCTCTTGGTCATCTTCGCATACTGCTTATATGACCAAGAGAGCACGAAAACCTTCCTACAGGGTTGGGTGATTGTGTTGGACCAAATGATGAGCGAAGGAAGACCTTTAAACTGGTCTGACACTTTGGTTCTCAGGTTGAAGGAACAAGTAACAAAATCCTGACATCCACCCAAGGGTCAACATGTGAAGCTATTCATGTCCACTTACATACTTGATGCAGTCTATGCCCGTCAATAGTTTTGAGGCTTACGTTGGGCATGGACACCTTTAAAAACCTTTGTGCACACTTATTGTAGGTTGGTCTCCAAATGCAACTTCCATGGAGTTATCATAAATCTACAAGACCACTTCGTCACTTAGTATACAAGATGATCTTTGAGAAGGATCCACCTTGTATGTCACAAGCAATGATAGAGGTATTGGTTGACATAGCAGATTGGTATGCCTCACCCCTTCGCACCTTCATATAGATGTAAAATGTGGAGGAGGATCTACATGTTTTACAAAAGTTTTCCATGGATAAGTTGGTCATGCAAGAAGTATCATATCACATCTTGACAAGGTTTTCAACGAGACTGCATAGGAAGAAGAAGGCACCTTGACCCACTCTTCCTTTGCAGATCAGGTTGTATGAGATCAGAAATCTCAAGCATGTTGAGGCTGAGATGGAGGAATTCAAGAGATTCACCTTCGGCACCAAAAGTCTCAATCTATATGACCTGCATTGCTTAGTGAAGGACCATTGTGCGAGAGTGCATCATCCTTGGACCCACATTGCAAATCATTGGCCTAAGGAAGACCCATGGAGATACTGCTATCACTTCTCAAGGCTCAATGAATTGGTTAGCATAGTTGTAGAGTGGTTAGCAATGCAGAAGGTAGTAACATCTCAGAGAGCATCACCATTAGCAACAATAGAGGGCAAAAAACCTACACTTGACAAAGGCATGAGGAAGGTTGTTGAAAGCGTAGAGGCAGAGCAAAGTTGCAAGTTCAAAGTAGATCCACTTGTGTTAAGAGCAGCTTTGTATATCAAGGCGAAGAGGTAACAACACGATAGAAGGATTGCACAAAGGAAGAGGGAGAAGCAGAAGCTAGAGGAAGAAAAATAGGATTTGCAGGAGTTGAAGTAACAACTCAAGGAAAACAATAGCTCCACAAAAGAGAGAAGGAAGCATAATAGGAACATAAACAATAGGAGGCGCAACATGCACATATTGATGAAACTGTGCCCATATAGGTTATTGACTCATCCGAGCAGCTGGAACATAGTAGATAGGGTGAGTAGTCACAGGTGCAGTACTTTTCTCAGGAGATTGAACAAATGCTAGAGCAGATGGACATGGATATGGTTCAACTTGAGTTAGATCAGGACATTGACCTCATTCCTCAGAACCATGAGGTTACCCCACCAACTTCACCAGATCTAGAAGCAGAGCAAGTCTCAAGCGATCGAGGAGACATAAAAATCCTTGAAGACAATCTGGAAGCAGAGATGCACAACATAACTTTTGACGAGTCACAAGACAAAGTTGTGTAGTCATGCAAAGTGCCCACTTCGGATGTCCATGTATCTCCTATGCAATTTGAATAACGACTGATTATGTCTAATGTGCATAGACATCCAATTGCATTGGATGATGCTACCAAAGCATATGCTGAAGCCACTAGCTCGAGTGTTAGATTCTTGATAGGTGAGAACGAGCGCATGGCTAATGAGCTACAAGTGACCAAGCAGGGAGGAGAGCAAGCTACAGCATCCGCCATAGCAGAGTTGAGGAGAGTGATACTAGATGAAGTATCGTCTCTCGAGACAATCATGTGGAAGCTGTACTTTAGATTTGTCATCGTGCATAACTTAGTTGTCCATCTCAGTGGTTGGCAGCAGTGTTGTGCTAGGAGAGAATGCATCTTGTCAGACTTACACACTACTATCGATCACATGCAGATATGGACAATGAGGTACAAGGGAGCTCCATTGCACTTTCCAAAGTTGATGAAGCGAAAGGCAGTAGAGTTGAAGGCATGCATATGGAGTCAGATCTAGATCTATGAGGAACTCCCACAACTCATCACCAACTTGCAAGCTTTACATGCACAAGTTTTATGGAGCATGAATGTCATTATGTGCATGCATGCGATCCCATCCATTGGAAAACTCATCGAGACAAAGTCAAAGAACCATGTATGACTGGATTTGGACATGTACTTTGATTAGTTGATACAGATAGCCACTAGTGCAGACTTGCAGATGAGCACAGAAACTATGCATCAATATGTTTCTAGTCCAGATGCACTCAAGACTATGATACACATGATATTCGACGAGTTGGACAGAGATGCCAAATTAGTGTACCCGGATGCAACGAAGGCAAGAGTTCACTTTCAGAAGAATGTCACCATAGAGTACGTGAACACCATAATAGACTACCAAGATTGGCATCAGTTCACCATGGTCGATCATTGTGAGGATTTCGAAGAGTTAGTCTTCCCACAGTTGTTCGAGTCTTAGTGATGTCTTGCATGGCTTACTCAAGCCCATTTTTGTCTCACATGGGTACATGTGCATATTGTAATGTAAAAATGTTGTAAAATTGAAAGACTAAGTGTCAATAGTAGAATGTAACAGTCATGTGTAAGTTTAAGAGTCATGAGGGTAGGTGAAGAGTCACAAAAGGGGATGTCAAGGGTGACCCCACCATTTGCTATTTATAGAACCTCATAACTCATTGTACAGGTTTTCGGTAGCCAAGCTTCCTATAGGATAACTTAGATAAAGCTTGGAGTGTATTGTAACAAGCCTTGGCTTCTCCACAGTGCAGAGCTAGTACATCTCTTTCGAGGCGCAGGCAGCAGTGGCTGTAATGTTCCACTATCAGGTCTAGTGGAAGTCATGGCTTTATGTATGATTGGATATTTCACTCTTTTCATATAACAGAGCCAACATGTTTCATGCATATGTTGTTATTGTAGTTCAGTTATTCTAGTTACTTTAATGATGAATGTAGCTGTAATTTACGCATGTATGTATGGACTATTCAGTATGTGTTTGTATGAATCTTATTGAAGTTTTTCGTTGATATAATCCATCACTTTGGATCATCGACTATCCTGCTTTCCATATTGTGATGTCTTTCTGCTCGTGTGTTCCCTTTCAAGCTGCGTGCTATCATAGATTTCTAAGGGGCGCACTCTTCCTTCTTTCTGTGTGTTAGAGCCTTTCATGCACCTTCCTTGACTTCTTGCATAGCCACACCCTTGCTACCAACAAGGACATATTACTTACATCTGCACACAACTGTAGTCAAGGCGATATAATACTACCCACTTCTTGGACTCCTACTCCAAACGGTTTGAGGTCCAGTTGGGACTTCTTACTGGGGAGATCCCCTGACATGTTGGCGGGTCCAACACTGTCAACATTTCTAGTGCTAGAAGGAGGGACAAATGAAAAGCTAAGTCCTCACATCCTGTTTTGAATCTTTTCACATCTATCATCGAAATCATTGTAGTTAACCCACCACAATGTCTGCCCAATGCTCATCCCTTTGAAATCACGAAGGAGTTTTTTAATCACTTGTCTGAACTCACATATGATGGTGAAGGAAAAATGGCCTGGCCTAAGCACTTACATGCATTCCTTGCATTCTTGGAGGATGCAGAAGACTTGGATGAAGTAGAGGTCAACATGCTGCTTTCATTCACACTTCATGAATCCCAAGAACGATGGTGATGCAACCTACCTCACAATTGCGTGCACTCATTTATGCACTTCAGTGATCTAATTGAATCTGTTTTCCATCATTTTGATCCTAAATCTCTTGACAAAAAAATATTAAAACAATAGAAGGCCCCACATGAATCGCCTATGGATTTTTGGCAGTGCTTCTGTTTACTTATGTTTGAAGCTTTGAAAAGTCAGATGGAATTCCAATATCTCATGGACAAATTTCAATATTTTCTTACAAAACCTGTCTCTCCCAAAATGAAGTTAAATTTCAAACCCCTCTCAACATACTATGATGATGGAGTTGAACAATCACAAGCGGATATAGCCATTGTCACAAGTGACTGTCCGAATTCCCCTCATCAAACAATTCCACCCCACAGAGTGATGTCGGAGAGCATGCACACACCTATGTTCAAATGTCACATCCTCCCACCATCACTACTCTTAATTTTTGCTCATATTTGATTGGGAACCCATGGGTTGTCATATACACATGTTACCCCAACCTCTGTTTTGACATTTTGTTGATCCTCCATATTGCACTATTTTGTGTTCTTCCATTCTAGACTCTACACCTGTTGGGAATGAGGATCAAACCATTAACATAGTTGATGTTTCAAAACCAACATGTGCTGTAATTTACGATGAATATGACTAGGGATCTGAACATCAACCAGTGGAAAAGGATGACCTCCTTCTATCCACACCTCCTCTGCTTTTTCCTGACGTCTTTTGTGATTTTGCAATCTCTTATTTTCCTTGTGTAAATTCCTACCTGGATGCATCTACTTCTGATCATTCGCAGAACACACCGGATGTTAGTACATCGTTCGACACCAGAGAAGGAAAATTCTTCATTGAAAATCCACTTGATTTTTCATATACTTTTTTCATAAATGCAGAGGTTGTACATTTGTACTTCTCATCTACACCTTTGTTTGATTCATCAGATCATGAGGATGTTGATGAACTCATTGATTTTTTTGATCATTGCTGTCGTGATATTTCAAAGCCACCTATTTATGATGATCTATCTGTTGATGGATTCGAAACCCCCCAAAATGTCGAGGCACTTCAATCTGAGCTGATGGTTATGTTAGGCCCTCACTGTCCTGAGCTTAGTTTCACTTCCAATCAGGAAATTGTTGAACTACCCAAGGCTCCTCATCACTCATTTGTATGCATTAAATATCAATCCAACATACAAATTTCACTTCCTCCAATTGAACCACACAATCGTATCGCTCATGCATTGGAGGAATCTCACACAACAAGCACACTTGTGAGATGTAAGTTATCTCTTTTTCTCACGTTTTCTTGCTTGTTATAGTCAAGAGAGTGCATATGCTTAACATCTGTATGCAGTGTAGCCCAACACCATGGTATGTCCACAGAGTGCATGTCATGCACTTTCACTCTTTTCTTTTCTGTGGATGCATTTAAACTCAGAGTGTGTTTGTCTTCATTGTTGTATATTTCATGTTTGCTAGTTCTCTTTACTATGTTGTTAGAGAACCATGCCTTCACTAACATGAGTCAAGCAATGCGTCAATGGCTAAATTAGAAATATCACTTCACGTGAGTAGACCCATGCACCGTTAGCTTAGGAGTAGGAGTAGTGCTTACTTTTGTCTTGTTTGCTTGCATGCATGTTTTCTTTCTTGCTTTGTTTGTTTGATTTCTTTCCTGCTTGTTTTGTTTACTTGCTTGCATTCACATTTACTTATGCTCTTTGTTTTCTCTTTTGTTTGTTTTCTTGTTTATGCCCATTGGTTAGTTTCGCATGAAACTGTGATAGACTCTTAAGACAAGCAGGGTAAAGTACAAGAGGACTTGTTTAACTGTCAATATTTGTCTTCTCTCTTTATGCAGTACTTGTTGTGTTCAGTCAATGATACACCAAAGGAAAATACATTCTATTCGAAGTGAATCTTGGTGAAAACACAATGCTTGCATGCTATCTAGTAATACCTACTCTAGCCAGTTGTTTTTGGGTTAATCCTTGTCAGCTTGGTCAAGTAGTCTAGTAAGGTGAGGGGGCAAAACCTTAACAAGTATATCAGAGGTATATATAACATACTTATCTAAAGGAAAAACATCTTCTTCTCTCAATAAGTCGGGATCCCTCTTCTACCTCTGAAATAAATAAGTGCATATGCATAATTCTTGAAAAAATGAAAAATGAAAAAAATGATGAAAATGTGATTTTTTTAGAAAAAATGAATAAGGAAAAATAAGAGAAAGGCTTCCTATGTAGAGAGGTGATCCAAGTAACTTTGCCAGGGTACTGACCAAGCTCACTGGTAGCGGAGTGATGCTTGTGCTCCTACGTGACTCCAATGGGGTATTGTCCAGGCCTGCTGGAAGCGAAGCAACACTAAAGATGAAACTTAAACTCTAACAATTACATTGCTTATGTACCAATATACCCCTCATCCCCAATCGAAACAACTGAGTTGACTTGGCTTCGAAAGTGTGCTGAACAATCAAGAACATGGTAGGTGCTACATCTTTCACTCAAGCTAGTGTGGAAACCACGATGATCTAAGATATACTTCTAGAGGAGTTAGACTTTCTTTTCAAGAAACAAGGTCCATTTAGAGAGCTGGAGTTCTACCAGTGTGTCGCAAAGTGTTATAGCGTCTACAACCACCCTCCAAATTTTTTCTTTAGCTTTGTTTTGGAGCCTCCCTACCAACCATCCTTAGCAACACGTCTTGCACTATCCAAGTACATATGCTTCAATTGAGTTTTAGTGGCTTATCAACTTATGTTTTCTAGCTTGTTTGCCTCCCACCAGCAAGCTGGCATTTCAGAGATTGGTCAATTTTTGGTTACTATGCTCACTTGTAAAATTGTGTAGAACTAGAGGGGAACCAACCTTCCTCTCTAGAATTGCATAAAACATCAAGGAATCCTGATTCTCTTCAGAAATGTGTAGAGAAAGAAGGCAACCTTCCCTCTGGAAATTGCATAGAGCAAACCATCAATAGCTTCCTCTTAACTTTTGCACAGTTCTCGCTGACAGCTAGGGCTTCAGTTCAGAAATTGTGTAGAGCTTGAGGAAAAGCTAGACTAGCTCAGTCCAGAAACTATGTGGAAGTCACTCCAAGGCTTGCAATCTATTGCATGTACTCCCAAGTTCACTAGTTCCCTCCAAGGCTAAGGAATATTGCTTTGCATGCATGGGTTTCTTTTCCTGAAAGCTAAAAATTCATCCCTAGATTTTAGGGATCCATTTTTAGCAGCTGGAGATTACACACAAAAGTCATTTTAGAAACCTCTCGCCAAGTGTCACTTTGTCGTAGATTTGTGGCATGCACTTC
This sequence comes from Pinus taeda, assembly GCA_000404065.3. NCBI lineage: Eukaryota > Viridiplantae > Streptophyta > Pinopsida > Pinales > Pinaceae > Pinus > Pinus taeda. Next base: position 179,994 of record APFE030732388.1, on the reverse strand, counting down.
ATAAGCCTCAATCTTATCAAAACTATTTATTCGACACTTAAGAGCTCATTCTTCAATTCAATCTTGGAGCTCTGGCACCCTACATCGAATCTAGGAGCATTCAGCACACTCAGCTCAGCTTTCTCCAGGTAAGTCTACTTTTCATGTCTTTTGGGTTTTATTTATTTATTTATTTTATTTTATTATTTATTTATTTATTTATTTTTTATTTTCAGTTTGTGTGAGTGATGTTTTCTTGGTTTTGTTGAACGCTTGTTGTCATTTTAATGCATGTTAGCTTGTAGAAGCATTGTTTTAGTTTTTCATTTGCATCTCACTGTTGTCGCATGCATGACATTTTTTCTGCATTGATGGTTGCTGTTGCGGTGAATCGATTCACAAACTTACTTGTTTTCTTGTTTACTGAATCTTGCATGCATTTTTTGCATGCATGATCATTCACTATTTTTTGCACTTAGCTTCACACATGCATTCAACCTTTACATGTTTTTAGTCGCCTGTTGGTGGGTCCGGGATGCCCTCGCCTGGATTTTGCCTTGACTAGATTGCACTACACATTTCTAAGAGTGAATTCTTTGCCTACCTCCTAGAAACTGCGTGGAGCTTTTCCAACACTGACCTACAATCTTTCTCTGTGCAATCCTAAGAGGCAGTGCCCGCTGGGCCTCGGAATTGCGCATATGCAATTTACTAGGTTGCAATCATTGCTGACTGAAACTGCGCATTATGTAGTTTCAGTCCTCAATAGGCCAAGATGGAATTTCTTCTACACAATTTCAATAGTCATTCAGCCCATTGTTAGCCCTGGTTGTGTTCTGTGCAGTTTTGGCAGTCAGTTTCCCAACCTCCCAGTGAAAATTACACAAACCTTCCAGTTAGTCACCTAGGTGTGTTTCATGTTAGTCCTCAAGTTATTTTGGTTTTAAACTAACATATTTCTTGCCATGAGTGTTGCTTTGTCTCCAGGTATCATAGGTTTTCATCCGTCTCTCAGTAGTACAGGAATAATGGCTTCCAAGAGAGTAGGGTCAAAGGACACTGTTGAGAGCACAACTGGAGATGCAGTTGAGCAAGTGTCTATGATCTTGCCCATCTATGAAGACACTAAGTTGTTCATATACAAGGAGATCAATATGAAATAGTAGGACATTAATGACACCTTTTTAGGCACATTTAAGGAGAATCTGGAAGACTGCAGGGTCTATGTCAACATACACAAGTCTGGCTTGTACTAGATTACATGTAGGTATCCCACATTTCCATGCACGAACATGATCCACTGGATTGTCTCACATATTGATATATAGAAAATGGTGTTGAGCATTTTCAGTGGAGAAAAACTTGCTCCCTTAAGGGCAAAGGACTTTTAGAAGATGTATCATTTGCTACAGTCAGTGATAACGATGGATACACCCTTCACTGGACCCAACAACAGTGCAATCTCAAGAGACATCTTGAAGAGTTGGGTGAAAGAGCCTTCTAAGTTTAGAACAACACCCAACCAAGTGTACAAGACAAGGATACTATAGAAGGCATATTAGCTCTTGGTAAACTTCGCATGCTGCTTATACAACCAAGACAGCACGAAAACCTTCCTGCATAGTTGGGTGATTGTGTTGGATCAACTGGCGAGAGAAGGAAGACCTTTCAACTAGTCTAACATGTTGGATCTCAGGTTAAAGGAAGAAGTGACAACAACTTGATATCTCCCAAAGGGTTACCAAGTGAAGTTATTCATGTCTGCTTACATACTTGATGTATTCTGTCCCCGTGAATAGTTCCCAGGCTTGGGTTGGGCATGGACACCTTTGGAAACCTCTGTGCACACTTATTGCATGTTTTTCCTCGAATGCAGCTTTCGTGGAGTTATCATACTACTATCAGACCACTTCATCACCCCTATATACAAGATGATCTTTGAGCAAGATCCACCTTGCATGTCATAGGTAGTGATGCAAGCATTGGTTGAAATAGTAGATTGGTATGCCTCACCCCTTGGCACCTTCATACAGATGTACAATGTGGAGAAGGCTCCACATGTTTTACCGAAGTTTTCCATGGATAAGATGGTCATGAAAGAAGTATCATATCACATCTTGATATGGTTGTCAGCGAGACTGCATAGATAAAAGAAGGAACCTTGGCCTGCACTTCCTTTGCGGATCAGGTTGTATGAGATCAGGAATCTCAAGCATGTTGAGGCTAAGACAGAGGAATTCAAGAGATTCATCTTTTGCACCAGAAGTTTCAATTCATATGACCCACATTGCTTAGTGAAGGACCATTGTTGGGATGGGGCCCCCCTGTGTGAGTTTTGGGGTTAAGATAACCTAAGTTGTGATACATTTTTTTAATTAATGTAAAGTCTCCATGATTTGCGAATGCGGAGCGTGTAGATGATTAGGAGTCAAAGGGGTTTAGCCCCTTGTTTTATGTAAATTTTGAGTCGGTTTTGAGATCCACCCATGGTCTGCGCACCATGGCATTGTATGAAAAAGGCTATAAATAGGTGTGTCTTAGAGAGTCTAAGGCATATGTTAGGAGAATTGATAAGCAATGGGTCAATGGAAGAGAAGTGATAGCGAAGAGAAGTGGGTCATATAGGAGAAGGAAGGCTCTATAACTGAGTCCATAAAGGCCTAGGTAGATTCTGTAGCTAAGTGCGTGGACCTCTACAACTGAGTGCATATGGTAGTTTTGAGTCTATAATCCTAAATTGAAGATAAATAAAGACAATTTACAAAGAATTCTTGTGCATTTCTATTTACTTCTATTTATGATATATGTTATCAATGAATAATGCATTTTATGGAATATTTATTGAATTTTGTGTGATTATGTTGACTAAATGTTAATGATGTACGCAAAGCATGTTTATATAATTTTTTTGAAGACTCTGATGATCTATTTGAAGTTTACTAATAACTTAAGTATATTTGCATGAACACTAATTTAGGACTGTTCTCTGATGCACGTAAGTGGATAAATTGGCTATTAAGGGTCCGCAAAGACTGATCATAGACCTTCATGAAGGTCTAAAGGTTTGTTTAACAAATTTGTAGTAATGTGCCCTAAGAGTGTATTGATCTATGCAAAGGCAGATCTGAGGAGCTAAAAGACATTACACTAATATCTGTATGTAGAATCTTGGTTCTTGCATCCCCCCATGCTACTTTGGGTGAGACTACAACCTATGCTACATGGGTTGTTGCCGAAAGGGCAAGTAGTGTAGGGATTTGTTGGCTGGTGCAACTAACTCTGAACCTGGGTCAGGACCCCCTAAGCCAACAACTGGTTCCATTTCTGGGACCGAGATTTGCTTGAAGGATATGTGTGATGTCACATCACTCGAATCCGAACAAGAAGGAAATTGAAAAGTGGTTGGATCGGAATATTCACTAGTTTATGGTGAAAGAAAATAGGAATCCATGCCTGTCAAAGGAACAATGGTTGAACAATTATCTATATATAGAGATACACGAGATCTTCTTCTACACCTTCCCCATTGAACTGTATGAGTGGTTATATAAATGACAAAAAATCAAGGAAGGTGGAAGCTCGACAATCCTATAGTGTGGACTCCAAAATTAGTGCAACAGTTAGAAGCTTATGAAAACAAGATCACCTGGGTTATCGATCATTAGCTCGATCGAATTATAGGAGGATTTATTACATAATTTTTAGTTGATACCTTAGTCAGCGACAGCGAAGTAGAGCAGAGATTTTTCAAAGGACCGTGAGTGAAGTATTTAAGATCTTTGAATATTTGGATTGAAATTCTATTGTGTGAAAAATGGGTTATGCCATTACCTTTATGTTCGGAGCTACGCGAATTGGATGATTCTTTAGAAATCACGAAGAATCAAGACCAGAGTATAGTCCATTGGTTGGTCCTCCTTTAAGTGATGATGAAGGGGCTGAATGGACTCTGCCGTGAAGTGCTATTTAACTAACTACTCAGGGTATTCCTCGAGTAAATCCCCTATCCACTCCACCTCCACCTCCACCTCCACCGCATACACCTTCACCCACACTTCCACCTCCACCTGCACCGCATACACCTTCACCCACACCTCCACCTCCACCACCACCATCTGACATGGTGAACATGATAAAATTGCCGATCTTCAAAAGCATAGGGAGTGAAGATACATAGCAGTTCTAGTTTGTTGTGAATGTTGTGTGGACAACGCAATAGATTATTGATGACAATATCAAGAAGGCAAAGTTGGTTACCACTCTGCAGGATCATGCGCTCACTTGGTATATTAAGTATTTTTCTGATAACCCTCTTGCGTCGCTAGCAGATACTAAGGCGACTTTAAACAAGGAGTTTAGTAAGCCTAAGTCTGACTCATAGTCAGTAATTGGATTTAAGGAGATCATGATGAGGGTTGATGAGACGTTGTGGGAATTATATCAAAGGCTAAAGTGTCAGATTTGAGAAGCTAACATGAAACTCTCAGATAGTCAACATTGTGAATGGTTTATAACTTTGCTTCTACCCCACCTGCGAATTGCTTTGTCACAACAGAAGATAGCAACACAGGTATAAGCCTTGGAAATTGCAATGAGGTTGCATGCAACGCCTATTCAATATGCGACCTTGGGGGTATAGTAGATCCACTCTCATTTACATAGCTTACACTTAGAATTGTAGAGCTTGATGAAAGACAAGGAGATTAAATGAGAGGTGCGCGCAAAAGTTTGGTGTCTGAAGTTAAAGAGACAGGGGCACGATAAGGACCACTGTCCCATGTACTCAAATTATACTATAGGAGAGGGGTCGATTCCCCTAAAACCGGAATCTCTAGTAGGACCAAGCATGGGGGTTGCACTATGGTATGCTATTTGTTAGGTTGTTGGACAACATGCGATGGATAATTGTCATTTACTTCAAAAGTTCATCTAGACACCTCAACAGTTTTTTTGTAACTTCTATAAATCTATGGGCCATGATGAGTGCCACTGTCATAGCTATGTGATGATGATGGAAAGAACACCTACACACCGAATGTAGGTAGAAAATCAGCCTCTAGATCAGGGCATTAGAGGGGTGCACGAAGGTTATTAGGGGAGAGGATGAGGCGGAGGAGGAGGAGGACCTGGTAGAGGCTGCGGTCATCTCATCTACTATAATTGTGGAACGCCAGGACACTATGCGTGAGACTACTAGAATTAGACACTCCTATCATGTCAATATTGCAACAAGTTTGACAATACTATAGAAGAATGCCTAGTGTTGATAGCTAAAATAAAAGAGAAGAAACTGCAACCTCAGCAGCCTACACAAAACTTACAGATGATGAGAGTTGAGCCCCACGAGGAAGATCAAAGCGTGAATATAGTGGTTAGAAGTGAAATTAAGAACGACAATGGAAAAGCAAAACAGCCTGAAGAGGATGGATGGGTCTGCAAGGCCCCAAATAAGGAAGTTGGTTTTGACTTGGAGCGCGCTAAGGAACCTTTTATGGAAGCAAAGAAAAGCTTCATTAAGGCCTCCACCTCAGGAATATAGAACAAGTTACAAGAAAGTAGTGTGTCTCCACAAGTTGATCCCTATGTGATTACTGATGAGCATGAGTATTGCAGCAAGAATGCTGCAACTCTTGGGGCTAACAACTTTACGTTTGTACAAACTTGGAGATGACAATGCTATATACACAAGAAGATGCGATGGGTCTGATCTTTGTCACTGCTAAGCTGGCAATAGACCACTATTGGTTTCTCAAATCAACCATCTATTGATTCAGAATAAGCTTTATTACCAATAGGGAAAAGGGGATTTTTCACTAACTGAAATCTTGTCTACTATAGTAAGGAAAGACTGAAATGACATGCTTGAACACACCATCCATATAACTAACTGCTAAGAGGATTTTATTCAACAGAATGCTAAGTTAACATGTGTGTAATCTTACTGTCCTAGGCATGCAAGCTGAAACATCCAAACATTCTACTGTTGTGCATGTAAATGAACACATTAACTCTTTTTCCTTTTTTCCTTTTTTTGTGTGAAAATGTGAATGCTAAATCCTATGGGTGATGTGGTAGGTGGATTAGGGATGATGGTAAATGATCAGATGGCTTGGGAGGCAAGTAGGGGTCTTATCCTATCTTCCTAGATGCTTTTTCCACAACTCGACCTCAAAACAGGCCACTACAGGTTGACCTATAGAATTTCCTAATGCATCCTATAGGATGTCCTAATGCTCCTACAAGATCCGACTTAGAGAAATAGGAGTGATTTGGAAGGTGGTGTAGGGCTTAGGGAAGGTGAATGGTGGGAGAAATAAGGCAAGGGAGTGGCTAAGACTCCTTCAGAGCTCAAAATAGAATTTTTGAGATGGTTGAATTTTCTCAACAAGCTTGGAGAAATGTTCATATGGAATGATGAATTTGGTGAGGGACTTAGTGGAAAACGTGATAATCATGGATGGATGAGGTTAGGATGGGGTTCCTAGTCATGAAATCTCTTTGCACTGCTAAAACTCCTCCACTGCATCAATCACTATCATTTATCCATGAATCATGTCAAACAAGAGAGATTTTCAATCAACTAAAGAAAACATAATTTCATTATCTAGCTTCCTATTTCATGCATGGGAAAAATTCTATTCTTGAAAACCGGTAAAATGCTGACCTAAGTAGCAGAAAACCCTAAATTCCATGAGGAATCAGAATTCTGTCTTTTTGGGGATGTGTAGGAGTTCTTTCCTTAAACCATGGTCCCTAAAGGGAGGAGTGAGGCTAAATCCACCTACTGACAACTTTTTGGTATCCCTTTATCCTTCTAAGCTACTTCTAAAGCAATGCACAAATGGAAGCAAACTAATCAAATTGACAACCACTTGCAATGAAATAATGCTAAAACCATTTCAACCATTAATGTATGAAATCAACTAAGCATACAAATATAAGAAGATGAGCCTTTGCTGCTAGGGTTGGAGCCTAACCCAAGAGCTTCAGCCCTCTGAGTCAACTTAGTGCTGGATCAAGGAAATGCTCATTCTCATTATCATATCAAAAAATTACATAACAATGTCTTCCACAATTCTTGAACTAAAAAATTCCTTGTGCTTTTACATCAAAAATATGAATCCTAATGAGGCTCTAGGCCTCCTTATTTATGCAACTGAAGTCTCCAATGAATTCCTTAAATCTAGGGAGCCTCGTCTCTCAAACTCATGATGAATTGGCTCTTTAACTGTCACTGGCTCGGCTGCCTTTTGATCTTCATGACTCGGCTGCTTACAACTTCGAGCTAGTACGATTTGATGGAGGAATATTCGAATGAGTGAGGATTAAATGAGGAGGATCTATGTCCTACAATTTCTCCTCCTTGTCTCATTTGATTTTTTTCCCTTAATTAGCCAAAATTTCCATGATTTTCTCTCAAAAAGTTGCAATCAATGCGCATTAGTCCACTAGACATAACATCTCACTTTTACTCATCTCATTAAGAAAAATATAATCAAAATATGTAAGGAATTATGAGAAGAGTTGATTTAAATAAGCTTGGAGGTGTATTAAGGTCCATATAGTTACCTAATGATGAGGCTCATCATCACCCCCTACTGAAATTGTTGCTCATCCTCTGAGAAACTCAATCTATATGCATGTCCTTCATTGCTCTAGTGGCCTCCCTAACATTCCATGCTTCTGCTATAGTTTCTTCCTCTTGTGAATAGAATCTTACCTTCCTCTCTATCTCTTCCCACTACTTTCTTTCTTTATCTTCCTTCCTTCCTTCCAAAATTACTAAGAGCAGTGGCGGACTGAGTCTCAAGCCAACCCAATTAACTTTGATTCTTTGTAGAGCTTGCTTGTACATGGGTGTTCTATTTAGTGCCTCTCTTATGCTTTGAGGAGAATGGTATTCTCTGATTTTCAGGCTGTAGGGAAAAGTGTTCCATCTCCTTTGGCAAGCTTGCATGTTGGCATCCCCAAATAACCTGAACATGTTTTCAAAGTGTGTGACTTCTTGCTCTAGGGAAACAAGGTACCTAGGTGCAAGCTTAGGGTCATTTGCGATCATGTTGTGGATGCTGATGACAACCATTGGATTTGGTTGCTCAGCTCTTATCATCAGGGGTTCTGTCTCTTCTCTTTCCATTACTTTCTTCATCTTTGTAGCTCTTGCCTCCTCATGATTCATCTAGGATGCCAAGGCCATCAATTGTAAGTCCCTTAGTTTTGAATTTCGGTCCCACACATTCAGATCTGTCAAGTCCAAGTTGTGCAGGTAAAACTCAGACATTTGAGCTCAATCCTTCAAGGTGCTTTGATCATAGAGATCAATGAATTTTCTATAGTCTTGGAAGGGCATAGTGCCTCTCTATGCTAAAGTATTAATTTGGAACTATAGAAACTATTCCTTAAGACACAATGCATAAGACTTTGTTGGCATCCTACACTGGATTGCCTTTGAGGATAAACTGGCAATGGATGCCAATTGAATTTCTCTCTCTTGTAATTGTCCCCTTAGCCATGCATTCTCTGCTTCCAAATGAGATTCCATCATTGCCTCTCTGTCCCTTATGCTACTCATTTCTCTACCCATCTCCTTTACTTTCTCCTCCATGTGGCCTATATCCTCCACTCCTTTAGATTTGGCAATTTGCATCCAACTATGTGTTCTTTCCCTTTCTTTTTCAAGATCAAATAATAAGGGGATGGAAAATTTCTGTGGAATGACCCTACCCCATTCAATGAACCTATAGTAAGAGTCAAGGTGGGTTTGTGGACTAGGTTCCCTTAGTTTTGGATCTTCCTTCTTTGTTTCTTACTGAGTGATACCTTCTTGGTCCATTTTTTGAGTTTCCCGTAGGTTTAGTAGAGTTTCTTATAGGATGGCATCTGCTTCCTGTAGGTCATTTTGTATCTCCTATAGGAGAACTTTTCCCTTTGATGAGGCAGACCTTGTGACAGGCCTCCTAACATAAGTGATGGGAGATTTGGGAGAGGCTTGTCCTGATGATCCTTCTCCCTAATTTTTCTCAAGGGGAGCTACATTTTCTTGCTGCTTTGATGAGTCTTCAATGAAAACAGGAATTTTGGTGGGTGTTTGAGGTTTTCCTTTGCCTGATTCTTGCGCTTTTTCTTGTCCTAAAGTACAATGGGGTTTGTCTCTATCTCTTCCCTTTTTGTTTGATAGGTGTACTTAGGGCAGTAAGAGCAGTTGTTGCTTCTTTCTAAATGATCTAGGAGGATCTCATCAGATCAGCTGCACAGGTTCAGTTTCGTCATCAACATTCAGTGTCCACTGTCGTTAGCTTCAACAATGATGTTTATGGTTTAGGTTGTCCGCTAATGTATATGGTTTTCATGCTGATATGGTTTGATACTTGGTTGTCGACATGTGATTATCGTCAGTTCCACTAGGATTTGATCGCTGAAATGGGTTTGTTGACTGCCTTACAGGTTTTGGTTGTCGATGGGATTTGTCATCATGTGATGTTGTCACAAATATAGTTTTGTGACAATTGGTTGTAAATGGGTTTTTATGATGTAAAGACTAAAACCTTAATTCTAAGTCCTAACCCTAAAAAGCTATGGTACAAAATAAATAAAAACCCTAAACCATACCTAAAAACAAATATTACAAAGCAAATGTATTTTAAATACATTAATCCTAAGTCTAAACCCATTAACCTATACGAAAACCTAAACCCATGTATTACAAATACATTAAAACACCTAAACCCAAGTTCTAGACCATTACCTTAAGTCCTAAACCTATCAGACCATGTCACATTACAAATCTATGTAATAAAACAACTCAAAATACATAAACTCTATTCTAAACCCGTCTCGGCCTATATAATACATTACAAAACATTATAAATACAACTTGCAGTCTTAAATGCAGCAAAACTGTGCAGACTGTAGTCATGTGAGCAGGAAAAGTGTTATTCTTAACCTGGCAAAGTTTACAGTTTAGACCGCAGCAGCTATCGTGTCGGGTTTTGACATGTGAACATGAGTTAACAGTCAGGAGGAGGTTAACTATGGCATTGAAATAACGGTAAGGCAGGGTCACATTAACATGGCAGTGACAGCATGTGAATGCACCGCAACTGTTAACCGGAACCGCCAGAGGAAACTGCATAGGTGGTAGTCAGCCAGTTGACTGTCAAGGCATGTGACTTGTCACATGAAAACTTCCTGAATAGTGCACTGTTAGTAAGCCGCTAGTGGATTATGTTATTATATGGTCTATTTTCGGTTTTGGTTGTTTTTTTTGGCATTAAAACTAATTCTAAGACCATGCATATGAACCCTAAGGTGTCAAGCAATGAGAAGACCGAGGGCATATGAACCCTAATTTCAGCCAGTTCATCCCTAAACTTGGATGAAGAAGTTCAAATGTATTTGCAGGATTTTAAAAGGCTATTTTTCTCATTGAAGAGAGGGGGAGTGATTTTTGAGTTTTGTATGCAAATTCCGAAGGATACAGTTTGTTTTGTTTTCAGTGTAACAAGAGCATCCAGAGTCAGAATTGGGAACCGTGACAGGATTTGGAAAGCTGGTTCAGAGAGCTATCTTATGACAGTGATTAGAAGTGCCTATGTGCACATTCAGTTTGGTCAATTTGCTGTGTAATTGACCTTCTCATAATCAATCCTAATAAAGTGGCTGCCCATCTTGACAGCGGACCCGAAGATGTAGTCCACCAGGGATGAACTCCGTAATCAATCTTGTTGTTTGGTTTCATTGCATATTTGTTGTTTTCAATTTTGTTTTGCATGTTGCTTATGTTTATCATCTTTCGTAAAGTCTTTCTTTTCAAGCAGTTCTCAGGGTTTCAACACTTTAAGTTAACATTCATTTCACTATTGGCATAATCAATTCTACTTCAGTTTTAACATATGATCATTTCAAATAACTTAGTGGTTTCTAGAGATTCCCTTGGTGATTCTTCCCCTTATTTGCCTTGAACTGTAGACCTCTGTTCTTCCTTGCCTTTTGCTTCCTCTTTTCCATTCTCCTTCTCATCATTGTCTTTCTCTTCCTCTTCTTCCTCCAGATCCTCACTCTGTTCAACAGTTTCTTTTTCTTCATCTTCTTTTGTCTCTTCTTCACTTTCCTCCTCCTTTTCTTCCTCTTCTCCCCTCTCTGTTTCCTCTTCATCCCTCTCACTAGCAGTGGGGATTTTGTCATATTCAAGAGCTTTTATTTCCCCCTGCCTACATGTCTCTAAAAGTTATCCATGTAATAGGGAGTCTTAGGTTTTGGAGGGAATCTTCTAGGATAAGTTTGATTAACCCATGATGGGCTAGCTGTCGATTTTTTCCTTCCTGCACTTTGATGCTCATATCTATCACTGATTGAAGAAGAAATTAGGGTATGCTTAGTTTGTTTTGAGGAGGTTGTGGAGCACTTGAAAGGTATTCTTTTGACAAGCAATTTAGTGGTTTTTCAATAATAATTGTAACCTTTTCTGCATTGTGAATTGAAAGAAGATAAAGGATTTTAATAAAATGTGCAAGAATTGACAAAGGAAGCTCAATTACTAATAATTGTCATTTTTCTATACAGGAAGACGTGGAAGCAAGGAGTTGCCATCCAAAAGCGAGAAGCAGAGGAAAAATAACTGCTGTCCCTCCAGAGGGGAACCGGATGCGAACAAGATCGAGAAAATTAGAGCTGAATAGTCTAGGAAAAGAATGCGGGATACCGAGTCGGCAAACGCGAGAAAGAAAAGAGAAGGATTAACCGATTGGCGAATCCCTCGGGATCTCCGATCCTGAGGGATTGGTGTTTTACTTATCTTTGATTATCTAGATACCTTCGTCGTTACTTTTATATAAAGGAACATCGTCATTGAGAAGAGGGACTACTGTTTTTGTAATTTTAAGTTTCAGAACAAACTTTGATCATCGAGTCTCACTGAGACCTGGTTTTTTTATAATTTTGTTGATGCAATTAATATAAAAGACTTGGTGTTTATTTCATCTCTGCGTCTGGAGTAACCTAAGGCGGCGTACCATTGGCAGCTAAGGGCCCGGCTCCAAAGGACACTTGCTTTTGTATCATTATACTGCGATTTGTGTGTGGTTTGTCTATCTTCATTGCTCAGTAGTCTGATACATCTTTTATATGATATGCTATGCTCTGTTCTGATCAATATATGAATGATTTCTTCATGTAATGACTCTGCACTGTACAATTGGATCTATTCAAGGTTGAATTGCATCTTTAATCAGCTATTTCTGTAACAGAGTGTCGGTATGAATATTACTGTCATTAAATCCATGTGAAATAATATTTGTGGGACTTGAAAGTAACGTTGCTCTGTTTAGAAACATAAGTATATCATCCATTATTCTCAGATTACTATATTAGTATAGAACTTGTATATATGGTTGATGCTTGCTGTTCCATAATTCATCAAGGAATGTTGTTCCATAAAGTATATTTTATCTAGTTTGCTTGAAGAGAAAATCAGAGTGAGAATCAATTGGTTTTAACTCGCGAGATTCAGTTCTTTCGATTGCTGTTCCATTTTACTGTTGTTCCATTTACTGCTGTTCCATTTCCATTTTGCTGTTCCATTTTACCTTCTGCCGTTTTATTTACCTGCCTTTGTTGTTTTGGTGTGAGAGAAGGTCTAAGGCTGTAGTGAGCCTCAGCAAGACGCTGCCTAGCTCCCAGACCTATAAGTCCATGCTCTAATTTCCTTTTTATCAGCTTCTAGAGGGATGGGTTATTGCTTCCGTACCCTTGACTGATTAACTGTTTTGTGTGATTCTATCTTTTGGATTAGTTTAGTTATAGCTTAGCATCTATTTTCTTTTGTATCTTCTGAACACTATACTACTAAGCATTACTCGGACAAATAGCCTCGGATTGAGCTACTCTTTGCAATAACAAAACGTTCCTGGATTGATTTATTAATGTGGAATAATTAGAGGTGTGAGAGACCCTAGTTATAGCTCTACAGAGGTGTGTTTGCTCCAAATCTAAATGGCATCCATATACCACACTGTATATTCCTTCACATGATATATACTTAATGAGTGTTACACTGAAATTTGTCACCATGACTATCTGCAGTTAGTATGGCTCCATCAACAGTCATATTATCCTCCTTGTCAAGCCTTATACCTCTGCTCTCCATGTCAAACTTCAAGAAAGAGAGAAATTCATTAAAAAACATGTTTATCTCTGGGCACACAGGTTCTCTCTACCTTGCCTACGTGTACGCATCCCAAGCTCATTGTACCTGCATACTTGTATGCTCTGTAAGTCAAGGGATGGGTGCGTACTCCTGTAAAGGTCAAAAGGCGCGAGTTTCATCTTAAAAAAGTTACTTGTGGTCATTTCTAGAGCATTCTAGAAGATTGTTTGACGTGTATTGAGCGCCTCCAGATGGTTCATGCATCCCTATGAAAGAGGAACTTATCCCATCAAGAGAGGAGCTACCCCATCCAAAAGAGGGGAGTATCCCATTGATGTTGGACCTGATTAATTTCCTCTAGAACACTATAAATACAGGCATTGGGCCAAAGGAGAGGAGGTTGAAAGCTGAACATTCCAAAGGGTAGATGCTGCTGGAATTAGGACTTCCTTGTAGAAGCTTGTGAGGAGAGATTACCATCCTTTCTTGTTTCATTTGGAAGTGGGTGAGCTTATCAAAGTAAAGGAAAACTCTTGCTGGACCCTGGGAGGAACTTGCACAACACCAAGGCTCAGGTTGTAATGGTTTCTTTTGTTTCCTATTAATACAAATAAGTCCATTCTTCTCAACAATTTGTTATTAATGAGTTGTTTCATATACTCCTTGGTCTGTATGTTGAATATGTTTTATTTTATGAGATATTCAGGTGCTATTTAATCGTTTGATTGTTAGTGAATGCAGGTTTCGAAGTGAAGGAGGAGCTCATCCAGATCGACGAGGCTAGACTACTACAACAACGTTGGACTACAGGTAGGATCTAAAACACTTTGTTTCTCGTATGATAATGCATGTTTAGAGAAGGATTGCTCTTAATTGTCTTGTTTGTCACTAGAAAGTCTTAGGCTTCTAGGGAGGTTGGTTTTGTCCGCAAGATTAACTCTTTCTGCATGACAAATTGACGACTCTGCTGGGGACTCCATTGATGTGATTGATTTTTCCTTTGAGTGACACTTTGATCTGAGAAAAGTCATTTCTTTTTGGTTTTTGGCTGTTTGACTGTGTATTTGGGTGGGCTAGCTTAGAGTTAAGTTAGATTTTAGTTTTTCTTGGTTTTTCCAGTAGTACGCACCCTCTGAGTTGAGCACAGTGCGTACCTGTACGCACTGCAACTTTGTACACAGAGCGTGCACGCACCTGTGCAAACAGGCTGCCTGCGTACCCTGTCAAAAATTGAGAAAATTTCATTGTTTCCATTTGTCCCTTAGATTTTGTCTTTAATTAGTTTTTACTGCCCAGATCCACTGGTTATCTGTCAGAGATCTTCACCTGAACTTGTTTCGTTAGCGTCAAGAGTTTTAGTGAAATTCATAGAAGTTCTAGCCCTAGGGTTTGATTTTGCATTGGTCCTGTAGTGACTTTAACTTTAGAAGTGGTGAAACCTTGGATCTCTCTGGTTTTATCAGTCTTCTTAGGAGTCGGACCTGTCATAAAGTCTACCTGTGTGAGCAACCTACCTTTGTGTTGTCTCTTTGCGGAATTTCGGAGAAGCTTGTTGATTGAGTTGTGAATTTCATTCTTAAGAAAAAGAACAAAAGAGTTTGATTTTTGTTTTTGACTGGTTTATGATTCTGCATGAGCTTGGTTTGATTGTTGCCGAGTAAAACAACTTGGAATCATCTTAGTAGGCTTTTGCCTCTTTAGATTTGCTTTTAGGTAAATGTCCTTTTGATTTGCTTTTGAGTGAGTTTTTCATAGATTTTTATAGATTTTGAAATTGCTTTTGTCAAAATAGTTTTACATGCTTTATTAAATAGGAAAAATACAAAAACATCTCCTTTGCAAAGTTTGTTTTAAGTAGCATTTGAAGTTTTTGAAAGAGAAAAGGAATTTTTCATGCAAGTAATGAGTGGTCATGTGTCGTATGCTTGGAAAAGATAAAGATATTGTTTCGTTGATTGTCTGTTAAGAAAGTTGCTTTTATCAAAAGTTTGCATTCTCCAACTCTCTTAGCTAGGGAATTCATTGAAAAAGAAAAGTAGTGTAAATCATCCTAGGTGCATCTTTTTAGTGGATTTGAGTCGAGTCTACACACCATCAGTTTCATCTCCACTACCTTTTGTCTTAAAGAAAAGCCATAAAATTAACACTTAAAGTAAAATCAACTTAGTAATTTTTCTTTTACTAGGGCTCTGAAGCACCAATATAGATCAGGCTAGTGTCTTGGAGTAGGAGAGTAATATTCTCTAAGACAGCAAAACCAAATAAGTAGCTTATCTTGTGATAGGATAAATCCAACTGTTGCATTTATACTCTGGGAAAGCTCCTCTTAAAGGAGAAGCACGAGCTCGTGTCCGAACCAGTGAGGGGATCAATCCTCCCTCGTTGGGAATGATGCCAGACACGCACATATTACAAATGGTAAACCTCGGATTATTGTTGAGGAGCCAGGGGTCACTTATCGGTAAACCTTGGATTATTGTCAAGGAGCTGGTAAGGGGATTGAGCTTGATACTCTGCCCTTGCGTGCTGTCGGAGTGTAGACTGTTCCCCCAGGTGTATTTGTTGCTGTTGGTGACCTTAGTGACCATTATCTTAGGATTCTACACAAGGTGACGGTGGAGGGAAGATCCCACTGTACCTGGAGCAGACGTCGGCTAGACTCACTTGGATTTTCTGGGGGGTTCACTTCACTCGAGACGGTTAAAGTGGAGGAACTTGGTCCAGCATATTCATTAAGCAGGTTGCCGGGGTAACTGTTCCACCTGCTATTTCTGTACTGAATCCTACGAGGTTGGATTTCATCACCAACTAGTGTTTTTGGTCCGGAAGCTTACTGTTTGTGTTTGGTTTGACGCCCTAGATTCTTTAGGCGTATGTTTCAAATTTGATTGGTTATTTAGTGACTTTAGGTGGTTTGCTTTGAGATTTTTTTTTTTTTTGTGTGTAGTAGTTAAAAGTTTTTAGCTGTGGCTGAATCACCGAGATGCTCCCGTAGACTTTGGGGCGAGTCTCCTGAAGTTGTTACCGTGGCCGATTTGTTGAGACGATCCCGTAGATTGCGGGGTGAACCTCCTGAAGAGGTTCGGGCTCATTACGAAGGTTTGAAAATCCTTGTAACTTCTCCTAGTGGCAGTAGAGTAAGTCCACCCGAAGAAGGAGAGTCTTCGTTGGTAGTCCATCCAGATTACCAAAATCTAGAAACAGGTTATAATCCT
>APFE030732388.1:99318-128369 GCA_000404065.3 Pinus taeda | reverse complement strand
TGCACTCATTGAAGATCAATTAGCTTAATCATAAGAAGTTGTGGAAGTAGCATATATGAATCAGAGTTTGGAAATGAAATTTTTTTATTAATGTGATAATACTGATTCACCCCCCCTCTCAGTATTATTTTCAACAGGATGAGTAGGGGGTCCCAAGAGGGAATGAATGTGTTTTGGTTAGGTTTGTAATATGCATGGGATGACCCTTCATTCCTTGCTAGTATGGCCGAGGCCCATGAGGTCTCCTTTGATTTATGCAACAGAGTTGTTCAGTCACCCCTTTAGTTCCCTGATACACAACTTTTAGTCCAATTAGAGAAGGGAACTTGTCTGTCGAGTGGTTTTCTTCACAGACTGAGAAAATTTTGATCAGGTTTAATGGACATTCATTCCTAGGGTGCCTCCTTGTGTATCTAGGGCAGAATATGGCTAATGCTCTTTCTTCTTCCTCCTACTTTCCCTTGATGTGCATAGTGTCCATCCGTAGGGAAAGGATTTGCAACATTTCAGTCTTGAAATCTTCCATAATATTTTCAATTTCACATTTATGGATGTGTTGGAAGAGGATGGGTTGGCCATTGGTTGACTACCCCTACCCTTTTTTCTAGATGCCCTAGAATGATTCCTAAAGATAGTCTTGATATCTTCATAGGGTAGCTGGTAGATGTCCCCTCATGCTAGCAAGTTTAAGGTATCTAGAAGATCTTCCCTTACCTCTTGGAGTAGGACTAGCTTCAGTGACTTAGGATCAAGTGTGCACCTGGCCCTTTTGTAGCTAAGCTTGAATCTTTCTTCATAATGCTCTAGGGATTCATCATGCCCCAAGGTCATCCTAAAAATTTACTCTTTAGTATCTTTGGACCTGTAGTAGTCTCGATACTTGTTGTTGAAGGCTTGTTGCATCTAAGCCTAGGTTGTAATGCTATCCCCAGGTAAACCCATGAACCAATGCAGAGCTGCATCCTGAGAGTGGACAGGAATAGTTTCCACTCTTACTCATAAGTGGTGTAATCATAAGTTCTACACAAGAGATCAAACTCAAACAAGAAAGAATCTAGATCTTCTGAGGTTAGGCCTTGGAAACGAGGAAGATCAGAGGGGCTTATGTTTTTCATCTTGGTATCCCCATTAGTTTCTCTAATGGGAAAGGCACCCTCAATTCTTTCTCTATCTCCTCTTTCATTCCTATTTTCAGCCAATAGGTTAGTTGGAATGGGTTCTCCTTCTCCTTCTTCCCCTGTAGGCTCTTCAAAAATCTCTGGTTGTTCGCCTAAGGGGTCCTCCAATTTGAAACTACCGAAGAAGAGGGTAGGTTGGCTATTTGAAGTGGTGGGGGTATTTGGTAGAATTTTCCCTAATTTATCCCTATTCCTACGAGGCATGAAAGAAGTGTTTTTGCTTAGTTTTGTGTTTTTCAAGCTTTGAGACTAATTACAGAATTGAAATCACAAACTGAATGGAAACTAAACTACTTGAATGAAATTTCACACGTAGAATGGAAAAGGAAGCAAACTAAATTACAATTACTTTTTCAGAAATGAAGCTAATAGTAGAACGTTAGAGATAAGAAATGGAAGAAAGAAAGAAAAAATCACATCTTACTCAGACATCTCCCCAACAACAGTGCCAAAAAGGGATGAGCACCAGTATTGCAACAAGAATGTTGCAACTCATGGGGCTACCAACTTTACTTTAGCAACCCGGGTTTCATACATGCTTGGAGGTGACAATGTTGTATACACAAGAAAATTTGATGGGTCTTCTCTTTGTCACTACTAAGATGGCAATAGACCACTATGGTTTCTCAAATCAGCCTTCTATTGATTCAGAATATGCTTGATTAGCAATGGGGAAAAGAGGAATTTGCACTAACTAAAATCTTATCTATTGTAGTAAGGAAAGACTGAAATCACATGCTTAAACACACTATTCATCTAACTAATTGCTAAGAGGCTTTTCTTCAAAAGAATGCTAAGTTAACATGTGTGTAATCTTATTTCCCTAGGCATGCAATCTGAAACATCCAAACATTTTACTATTGTTCATGTAAATGAACACAATAACTCTTTTTCCTTTTTGACATTTTTTGTGTGAAAATGTGAATGCTAAATCCCATGGATGATGTGGCAGGTGGATTAGGGATGATGGTGAATGGTCAGATGGCTTGGGAGGCAAGTAGGGGTCTTCTCCTATCTTCCTAGATTCTTTTTCCACAATTCGGCCTCAAAACAGGCCACTACAGGTCGACCTACGGGATGTCCTAATGCCTCCTACAGGATGTCCTAATTCTCCTAGAGGATTTAGCCGAGAGAAATAGGAGTGATTTGGAAGGTGGTGTAGGGCTTAGGGAAGGTGAATGATGGGAGAAATAAGGCAAGGGAGTGGCTAGGATTCCTTCAGAGCTCAAAACAGAGTTCATGAGATGGTTGTATTTTCTCAACAAGCTTAGAGAAATATTCTTATGGAATGATGAATTTGGTGAGGGACTTAGTGGAAAAACTGATAACCATGAATGGATGAAGTTAGGATGGGGTTGCTGGTCATGAAATCTCTCTGCACTACTGAAACTCTTGCACTACATCAATCACTAACATTTATCCATGAATCATGTCAAACAAGAGAGAATTTCAATCAACTATAGAAAACAAAATTTCATTATCTAGCTGCCTATTTCATGCATGGAAAAACTTGAAGAATAATGTGAAACCTTTATGAGATCTAATGCAAGGCTGAAGATATCAGAAATGACAATTAAATTCTATTCTTGAAAACTGGTAAAATTCTGGCCTAAGTAGTAGAAAACCCTAAATTCCATGAGAAATCAGAATTCTGTCTTTTTGGGGCTGCATAAGAGTTCTTTTCTCAAACCATGGTCCTTGAAGGGAGGAGTGAGGCAAAATCCACCTGCTAATAGATTTTTGGTATCCCTTTATCCTTCTAAGCTATTTCTAAATCAATGCACAAATGGAAACAAACTAATCAAATCCACAACTAGTTGCAATGAAATAACGCTAAAACCAATTTAGCCATTAATCTATGAAATCAACTAAGCATTCAAATACAAGAAGAGGAGCCTTTTCTGCTAGGGTTAGGCCCTAACCCAAGAGCTTTAGCCCTTTGGGTAAACTCAGTGCTGGATCAAGGATATGCTCATTCTCATTATCATATCAGAAAATTACATAAAATTGTCTTCCACAAGTCTTGAACTCGAAAATGGCTAGTGCTTTTACATTAAAAAATCTGAATCATAATGAGGCTCTAGGCCTCCTTATTTATACAACTACAGTCTCCAATGACTTCCTTAAATCTAGGGAGGCTTGGCTCCCAAACTCAAGATGAACTAGCTCTTTAACTGTCTCTGGCTCAGCTACCTTTTGATCTTCATGACTTAGCTGCTTGCAACTCCGAGCTAGTTTAATTTGATGGAGGAATATTCGAATGAGTGAGGATTAAATGAGGAGGATCTATCTCATACAATCTATCCTCCTTGTCTCATTCAGGTTCTGCCCTTAATTAGCCAAAATTGCCATGATTTTCTCTCAAAAACCTGCAATTAATGCACATTAGTCCACTAGACATAACATCTCACTTTTACTCATCTCATTAAGAAAAATATAATCAACATATGTAAGGAATTATGAGAAGAGTTGATTTAAATAAGCTTAGAGGTGTATTAAAGTCCATATAGTTACCCAATGATGAGGCTCATCACTTACTATGTTTTTGGATACCTGCATAAAACTGCTACATGATAGTAAAGTTGTAGAAGGCTTGCAGGAGTTAATAAACAAATGCACCAGCAAGGAGAAAGCCCTCGATGGACACAAGCATGGTTAGAAAAATTGGCAAACATAAGGCACGAACAAGGTGTGAGATGAGGCTCACCACATAGATAGGAGATTATGAGATGGGTTAGGTTATCTTGGATCCAGTTTCTGAAGTGAACATTTTTCCAAAACAAACACGGGAAAGGATGGGGAGACCTGTGTTGCAGTGTTCTCCAATTCAGCTCAGAATGATGAACCAGTAGAAAGTCATCCCTATAGGATGATTATATGGGGTAACATTGATATAGAAGGTGCAAGCGCTATGGCTTATTTTGAGGTTATAGATATCGTCGATGACAATAACCCATACCTTGTTCTCCTTGGAATTGACTGGGCCATTGATATGAATGGGTGTTATAGCGGCTACAACCACCCTCCAAAATTTTGCCTTAGCTTCATTTTGGAGCCTCCCTACCAGCCTTTCACATCACCATGTCTTGCTTCGTCAAGTACATAAGCTTCAGTGATTTTCTCGTAGAAAGAAAACATGTCTATCAAGGCTTGTTGCATTCCCCTCACAACCTGTTTCTCTAGACTTGGTCCAGCTACAGGTTGAATAGTTCCATCAAGAAATTATGCAATTCTGGAGGGCAACCAACCTTCCCTCCAGAAATAATTCTATTTGGCAGCTTGTTGGGCTCCAAAATTGCCCAAATATGCTTGTCAAGATTGATCTAGAAAAATGCACAATTCCTCCCAGCAGGGTTGTTCAACCCATGAACTGGGCAATCCTGGGCAGTAATCAGCTGCTCTTCCCAAAAATTGCACAAATATCCTGGGCAGTCAGCCCAGCGCCCTTCCAGAAATGTGCATTTTCTCCCAGCTGCTGAGCAGGCTCTTGCATGTGGAGGTTGTTTGACTAGTTCCACCCAGGACCAAGGAAACTTGACTTGCATGCATGGGCTACTTTTTCCTAGAATAGAAAAGGAAACATGCAAAAAGCATCCCTAGATTTTAGGGAGCCATTTTTAGCAACTAGAGGTTACATGCAACGATTGTTTTAGAATCATTTCTCCAAGTGTCACTTTTTCCTAGATTTGTGGCATACACGTCATGGGATTCTACCTTATTTATTCGACACTTTAGAGCTCATTTATTCACATTGATCTTGGAGCTCTGACATCCCACAACACATTCAGGACTCTTCGAGACATCCAGCTCATCTATTCATGGGTAATTGGTCTCAACTTGTATTTTGTATCATTTCTGTCACTTTTTGTGTTTTCGCTTGTGTGAGTGTTGTTTGCTTGATTTCTTTGAATTCTTGTTGTCATTTACATGCATACTAGCATGTTGTAGCACCATTTCCTATTACCATCAGAAGGGATTTTTTTTGATCACTTGTCCACATACACGTATGATGGTGAAGGCGAAGTGGCCTGGCCTATGTTCTTGCATGACTTTCTTTCCATGCTTCATGATGAAGATAGATGTTCTGACGAACAGGCCAGTTTGTTGCCTGCATACACACTTCACGAATCTCCTCATCGTTGGCTATACAATGTGCCAGTTAACAATGTGCACTCCCTTGAGCACTTTTGTGATCTCATTGAAGACATTTTCTATCATTGATCCAAACCATCTTGGCCAAAAACTGTTACAACAACAGAGGGCTCCACATGAATTGCCTATGGATTTTTGGTAACGCTTTCGTGATTTTCAGTTTCACACTTCAAAGATCCACATGAAATTTTTTTCTATCTTTGGGACCGATTTGAGTATTCGTTAAGAAATCTGCTCGTCCCAAGAAGCATTTTGAAATCAAGCCTCACTCAGTATTCTTCAGTGATGGAGCTACGCAATCAGAGATGTATGTGGTCACTGTCACAAGTGATTTTCTACCATCCCCTCATCAAATATCTCTGCTACTACAGAGTGATGCGGGAGATCATGCTCACACATTTGTTCAGCTGTCACATACTCCCAACATCACTTCGCTTAATTTCAGGCATATTTGGTTGTGATTCCATTGAGTTGTCATATGCATTTTTTCCCACAAACTCTATCTTCATACTTGACTAATTCTCTGGATGATATTGTCTTGTGTTATTCCATTTCGAACTCTACACTTGTTGTGAATGAGGAACAAGCCACTGAGGGAGTTGATGTTGCACAAGCAACATGCACTATCATTCATGAACAATATGACTGGGATCTTGAGCATCAACACTCGGCGAAGGATGATTCCCTTCTGTCTGAGCCTCCTCCATTCTTTCTTGACATTTTTGATGAACCTGCCATCCATGATTTAGCATGTGTATCTTCATCCACGGATGCAACCATCGTTGATCACTCTCAGGACACACTGGATGTCAGTCCATCATTGGACAATGGAGAGGATAAGTCATTAATTGAAAATCCACTTGATCTTTCATTTGCATTTTCCAAAAACACATAGGATAAATTTGTTGACTTCTCATCTACCCCTCTGTTTGATTCATCAGATCACGAGGATACCGATGAAATCATTGATTTTTCTGATCGTGGCTATCTTGATCCATTTACTCCCATATTCAATCATGATCATGATTCTATCATAGTTTTTTTTTGAAGCCACTGGTTTATGATGATCTATCTAACGATGAAGTCAAAACACCCAAGACTGTTGAGGCACTTCAACCCGATCTTATGGTTATGTCAGGCCTTCACTCTCTTGGGGTTAGTTTCACTTTCAATCAGGAAATTGTTCAATCACCCAAGGCTCCTCATCACTCATTTGTATGCATTGAAGATCAATCTTACACACAGATCTTGCTTCCTCCACTCAAACTGCACGATCCCATCACTCATGCATTGGAGGAATCTTACATTGCAATCATGCGTGCATGATGCAAGTTGACTTTGTTCCTTTCGTTTTCTTGCATGTCGCAGTCAAGAGTATGCATATTCTTCAAAGTTGCATGTAGTGTTGCACAACACCATGAAAAGTCCATGGACCACATGGCATGTACTTTCACTCAGTTATGTCTTGTGGACACTTTTTAACATGAAGTGTGCTTGTCTTCATTGTTATATCTTTCTTGTTTGTTGGTTCACACAACCAGGTTGCTCGCGGACCAAGCCTTCACCAACACGGGTCAACCAATGCGCCTGTTGCTACATTGGAAATATCACTTCACGTA
Organism: Pinus taeda; assembly: GCA_000404065.3. Classification (NCBI taxonomy): domain Eukaryota; kingdom Viridiplantae; phylum Streptophyta; class Pinopsida; order Pinales; family Pinaceae; genus Pinus; species Pinus taeda. Next base: position 121,420 of record APFE030732388.1, on the reverse strand, counting down.
ATCAGGCCCATGCACTGCTAGCTTAGGAGTAGGAGTAGTTTTGCTTTCAATTGTTTTCTTACATGCTTGTTTTCTTACCTGCTTCTCTTGTCTGTTTGCTTGCTTGTTTGTTTATGTTTCTTTCACATTTGCTTCTGATTCTGCTTTGCTTTGTTGTTTGTTTGTTTGTTTCTGATCGTAGGTTAGTTTTGCATGAAACCATGTATGACTCTTGAGACAAGCTGGGTAAAGTACAAGAGGTCTTGTACTACTATCACTACTTGGTTATCTGTCATCTTGCCTTTGTACGATGAACGTTTTACCTTTAGTCCATGATACATCGAAGGAAAACATGTAAGATTTGAATTGAACTTGGTGAAATCACAACGCATATGTGCTAACTAGTGTCACCTTCTCTAGTCTGTTGTTTTTGGGTCAACCCTTGTCAGCTTAGTCAAGTAGAGTAAGGTTAGGGGGAAAAACTTAACAAGCATGTCAGAGGTATATATTAAACTAATTCTCTGAGGGAACAACCTCTTATGCTCTCAATAAGTCAGGGTCCCTCTTCCACCTCTGAAATGAATACGTATTATGCACAATTATGAAAAAAATGAAAAGTGAAAATGAAAAATTAATAAGGCAAAAGAAGAGAAAGGCTTCCTGCACAGAGAGGTGATGGAAGTAACTTTGCCAGGGTACTAAACAGGCTCACTGGTAGTGGAGCAATCCTTTTATTCCCGTGTGACTCCAACGGGGCACTATCCAGGCTTGCTAGTAGCGAAGCAACACCATATATGAAACTAAGACTTTGATGACTATATTGCTTGTGCACCAATATACCCCTCAACCCCAATCGAAACAACTGTGTTGCCTTGGCTTGGAATGTGTGTCAATCGACCAAGAGCTTCACAGATGCTACATCTTACAATTAGGGTAGTGTGAAACCAAGATGAACTAAGAACTGAACAATACTTCCAGAGTTGTTAGACTTGTTTTTCATGAACAAGGTCTATTTAGAGAACTGAAGTTCTATTAATGTGTCACCAAGTGTTGTAGTGGCTACAACCACCCTCCAAAATTTTTCCTTAGCTTCGTTTTGGAGCCTCCATACCAGCCTTTCACAGCACCATGTCTTGATTCATCAAGTACACAAGCTTTAGTGATTTTCGTGCAGAAAGACAACCTGTCTATCAAATCTTGTTGCATTCCCCTCACAGGTTGTTTCTCTAGACTTGGTCCAGTTGCAGGCTGAGTAGCTCTCTTAAGAAATTGTGCAATTCTGGAGAGAAACTAGCCTTCCCTCCAGAAATTGCATAATTTTGTTTGGCAGCCTACTGGGCTCCAAAATTGCACAAGTTTGCCAGTCAAGCTTCATCCAGAAAATTGTGCAATTCCTTCCAGCAGGGCCACTTAGCCCAAGAATTGTGCAATCCTAGGTAGTAGTCAGCTGCTCTTCCTAGAAATTATGTAAATATCCTAAGTAATCAGCCCACCTCCCTTCCAGAAATGCACATTTTCTCCTAGTAGTTGAGTAGGCTCTTGCATGTGCAGTTGGTTTGACCAACTACTCCCGATACCAAGGAAACTTGACTTGCATGCATGGGCTAATTTTTCCTGGAATAGAAAAGGCAACATGCAAAAAGAATCCCTAGATTTTAGGGAGCTATTTTTAGCAGCTGGAGGTTACATGAAAAGATCATTTTAAAATCCTTCCTCCAAGTGTCGCTTTTTCCTATATTTGTGGCATGCACCTCATGAGCTTCAAACTTATTTATTCAACACTTTAGAGCTCATTTCTTCACATCAATCTTGGATACCTAACATCCCATAGCACATCCAGAACTCTTTGACACATCCAGCTCAGCTATTCATGGGTAAGTGGTCTCAACTTGTCTTTTGCAACATTTTTGTCACGTTTTGTGTTTTCGATTGTGTGAGTGATGTTTTCTTGATTTATTTGAACACTTGATGTCACTTACATGCATATTAGCTTGTACTAGCACCATTTCAATTTTTGTTACTATCTCACTGCTATCACATGCATGAAATTGTTTTTCACGAACGGTCGCCAATTCAACAACTCGCTTCACCCACATGCATGTTGTTCTATTTTATAAATCTTTCATTCAATATTTGCATGCATTATCATTTGCTTATGCTTACACTCAGTATCGCCATGCATTCACTTTCACATTTTCTTTTAGTTTCTTGTCGGTGGGTTTAGGCAACCTTGCCCCGAACTCTACCTCACCAAGATAGCATTGTGCAACCCTGAGAGGGAGTGTTATGTCTTACCCTTAGGAAATGTGCATTTATTACTAGTAGCTATTCCCCAGGCTTGCTTTACGCATTTCTAAGGCATAGTGACTGCTGGCCCAGGAAATTGCACAATGCAGTCACTTAGCTTGCAACCATTGCCAGCTGAAATTGTGAATTGCGCAATTTCAGCAATCAGTAATCAGCCTGGATTGCACATTGCACAATTCCAGCAGCCATTCATTCCTCACAAACAGCCCAAAATGCCTTTTGCGTAGTTTTGGAAGGCATTTAGCCATCCTCCTAGAAGGAATTGTGCAATCCTTGCCTATCAATCCCCAGGTATGTGTTATGTCATTCCCGAATTTTCTTTGGTTTTCGTTGACAGATTTCTTGCCATGCATGTCACTTTGTCTCAAGATCTAGTGGGTGTTCATCTGCTTCTTGACAATTTAGGATCAATGACCTCCAAGGGAGTAGGATCAAAGGACACTGATGGAAGTGCAACTGGAGTAGCGGTTGAGCGAGTGTCCACAAGTCTACCAATCTATGAAGATACCAAGTTGATTCTAGGTGAGGACATCAAGCTGAAATGACAAGAGGTCAATGATGCATTTGTAGGAACATTTGGGGAAGACCACCACGTATATGTGAACATCCACAAGTCTGCCTTGTACCAGATTTCATGTCGATACCCCGTGTTCCCATGCACAGACATGATGCACTGGATCATCTCACACATTGACCCTGAGACAATGACCTTGAGCAATGTCAGCAGGACGAAGATTGTAACCTTCAGGGCACAAGATTATGATGAGATGTATCATATGTCAAAGCCCGTAACCATCATGGAGACTCCCTTCAACTTACCCAACAACAATGCCAAGTCTAGAGACATTCTGTAGAACTGGGTAAAGGAGTTGGCTAGATTCAGGATGACACTAAACCATATCTACAAGATGAAGATAGTATGGAAGGTGTATCAATACTTGGTCATCTTTACATGTCAATTGTATGGCCAAGAAAGCACAAAAACCTTCCCACAGAGTTGGGTGATCACGCTGGACTAACTAGCCAGAGAGGGAAAACCATGCAACTGGTCCGACATGTTGGCTCATTAACTGAAGGAGTAGCTAACGAGGGCTCAACAACTGCCCAAAGGTTTGCAAGTAGAAATCTACATGTTTTCCTACATCTTGGATGTAGTCTGTGCCCGAAAAGAGTTTCCGGGTTGGAAGTGGGCATGATCACCGGAGGAGATTGTTGTGAACACTTACTGTAATATGTTGTCCGAATGCAGCTTCAGAGGATTTATCATACGGTTCTCCGATCATTTTTTCACCTTGGTTTATAAGATGATATTCCAACAGGATCCATCCTGCATGTCAATGGGAGAAATGGAGGCACTAATAGACATAGCTGATTGGTATGCCTCACCATCTGACACCATATGGATGTGGAGTACAGAGAAGCCTCCGCATGTTCTTCCGAAGTTTTCCTTGGATGTGCTCGTCATATAGGAAGTAGCATATCACATCTCAGTAGGATTGACAGCTAGGCTACACCGAAAAAAGAATGCACCTTGGCTCGCTCTTCTGCTACGCATCCGGTTATACGAGATCCGAAGTTTCAAGCATGTGGATGTTGAAGCAGAGTAGATGAAGAAGTATCCATTCAACCTCCAAAGTTACAATCTATATGACCTGTATTATCTTGTGAAAGATCATTGCACGAGAGTACAGTTCAACTGGATCCATGGGGCATTTCATTGGGTGGAGAAGGACCCATGGAGATATTTCTACAGTTTCTCCAGACCCAATGAATAGGATGGTTTCGTTGTGGATTGGTTAGTGAAGCAACGTGAAGCAACATCCTAGAGAGCACTAGAAGCAATAGCAACAATAGGGGCGAACATACCAGTGCGTGACAAGGGCAAGAGGAATGTTGACAATCGCATGGAGGAAGTGAAAAGCTGCAAGTTTCGAATAGATCCACTTGTATAGAAATCACCTTTGGCCATAGAGGCAAAGAGGCAACAACGTGAAAAGTGAAATGTGCAAAGGCAGAGAGAGAAATAGAGAATGGAGGAAACAAAGAAGGAGTTGCATCAGTTGAAGGATAAACTTCAAAAGGAACAAGAGCTGTGCAAACAGGAGAGGGAAGTGCAACAACAACAGGTACAGTAGGGGGTGCAACATGTGTAGGTGGATGAAAGAACGATTGTATAGGTAGTGGACTCATCAGAATAACTAGCATCAGGCAAACAGGGTGAACCATCAAAGGAGTAGGACTTCACTCAAGAAATAGAGAAAGCACTTGAACAGATGGATACAAACATGGAGCAATAGGAGTTAGAGTAGGATGTTGACCTCATGCCTCACCACCAAGGGGTCAACCCACCAGCTTCACTGCATCCAAAAGATGAGAAAATCCCAAGTGACCAAGGAGACACTGAGATCCTTAGAGATCATATGGAAGGAGAGATGCACAACATCTCATTCAACGAGTCTCAACATAGAGTTGTGCAATCTCGTAGAGTGTCCACTCTGGAAGATCATACATCTCCTACATAGTATGAGGAATGAGTGATTGTGTCTGAAATGTGCAAACATCTAGCAGCCTTGGTCGATGCCACTAGAGAATATGCTGAAGCCACTGGCTCAAGTGTTTGCTTTCTGATAGCTAAGGATGAGAAGATGACTAAAGAGTGACAGACGACCAAGCAAGGAGGAGAGTTGGTGACAATGTCAGCCAGAGAAAAACTGAAGAAGGCAATACTGGATGAAGTATTTTCCCTTGACACATTCATGCGGGAATTGTATTCCAAGTTTGGTACTATGCATAAGGTAGTTGTCCATCTCAATGAATGGCAACAACGATGTACTAGAAGAGCATGTATCATGTCAAATGTGCATGCTGTTGTTGATTACATGCAAACATGGATGATGAGATACAAGGGAGATCCGCTTTACTTGCCTAAGATGATGAAGCCCAAAGTGGTTGATGTTAAAGCATGCATTTGGAGTTAGATCTAGAACTATGAAGAGTTCTCGTGGCTCATCACTAGTCTACAGGCTTCCCATTCACATGTATTCAAGAGTATGGATGTTGTGGTTTGCACACATGCAATCCCATCTATTGGGACTCTCACCCAAGCGAAGACAAAGGCACAGGTCTGACTAGAGCTTGACTCGTACTTTGACAAGTTGATGCGCATTGCCACCAATCCATACTTGTCTATTAGTGCAGACACCATGCACAAATATGTTGTTGTTTCGTCTGCATTGAAGATAATGATGCACATGCTTTCAGACAAGTTAGATAGAGGAGCCCAAGCAATGTACCCATATGCTATGGAGGCAAGAGTTAGGTTCAAGAAAGATGTCACCTTGTAGTACACGGACACCATCACAGGCTGCTGATCTTGGAATCAATACACTACTGTTGATTATCACGAGGATGTTGAAGAGTTGGATTTCCCACGATTTTCCGAGTCATAGTGATGTCTTGCATGGCTTGCTCAAAGCCATTTATGTCTCAGATGGGTACATGTGCATTATAATGTAACATCTTGTCAAGTGTAAGTTCAAGTGTTATCACTCCAAAATTTCTCTAGAGTTGTTGTGAAAGAAATAATAGAGGTAACCACAAACCTACTTTTGAGATCAAGATCTAGCCTTCCTAATGCTCAGAGAGGGCTCTCTCTTTATGATTTAACTTTGTCTAGTTAATTGATTTTAGGCTAGTTATTTATGCTCTGATTGGGTTTTGATTTTGATTTGGTGGTGGAATCATTGACTTAGATGGATAGAGGGATGTCTTTTACCATTGGGCTATAGGATAAAGTGTCAAGAAAATAGGACTAGATCAAAAGTTCTAAAGATAGTGTTTACAGGGCAAGGTAGCTGAGCAAATTCAAATCTTTTGGGCTGGATGGTGAAGTAGTTTTCAATCGGGGTCAAGGAGGAATTAAGGGTTCCTCAAACCGCATAATGAAGGAAATGGTAGGGGTCAATCAAAACTAGGGAGAGATGAAGGTTTCCCTACTCTGGATATCAAAATAAAACATTAAAATGATTAAGTGTTCAAGACAGAGATTACTTAAACAAATTCTGTAATAAATTTCCAATTATTTCATTCAATTTAGATAACACGCGAGTTTGTGAAACACTTAAGAAAATAAAAATTTGACAAAAAGAAAATACTTCACTGAAGTGGCCCAACACATGAATCTTGTAATGCAATTTATTTTTTACTCAGTCCATTCTGTTGACTTGAAAAATTGGTACAATGAACCCTCAGGTTACAAATCAATACAACTATAGAAATGTCAAGCAATCCACACTCTATACTTCAAATTATGAAGTATTTATACAAAAATTTGTTACAAAATATCCCAAACTATTTTGTGAACTATTCCAGGAAAAAGAAATATCTTCATGCGAGAAGATAGAGACATATATTCAACTGCTGCAATCTATCCTTGTTTATTAGGCCCTGTTGTCTTATGCTTTGATCTTTTGCTATTTTTTCTCGTTTGTTGTTGGTCTTCCACGCTGACTATTCTTTTTACTTTTCCCTCTAATTGATACTCTTTGACTATGCTAACCTGTTGCTTTTCTTATTGCTCTGTATTTACTTTTACTTTGCATTTTCACAGTAAGTCATTTAATTTTCCCAAGTCTTAGTGTCTGGTAATTTAATATTTACCGTTCTCCTGTAAAATTCATCTACTTCTATGTATTTTGCAAAGGTGGGCTTATTTACAAAAAGTTGTTTTACCTCATGCTGGAGGTAAAATAGGTTCTCAAAGGTCTGGTACAGAAATTTTCCTGTAGGCATCCATTTCATAGAGGAATTATTGGTTTGATCCCTTGCCACTTCTCTTATTTTCCTGTTATAGTCTTCATGTGGCATTAATCTGTCATTTATTACCAAGAGATTTGGTATACCTCTTTGCCTTAAAGCATCAAACTTAACCATGAACCTGCCTATGGCTAGATCCATGGTTTGGCATTTGTCCTCTAGCTACATCATTAAGTTCCTCTTGGTGAGCACTTTCTTCACCTCTAGTATAGTAGTAGTCCTGTCAGCTATGTCCAGCTCCTGCAATTCATATTTATTTTTAGGGTTAAGGAATTGGATTATCCTTGAAGCTTCTTCTAGCATGTCTCCAAGTTCAACCTTAACTCTCTGAATTTCTTCAGTAGCCTCTTTGACTAAATCATTTTGTTCAAAGATGACTTGTATAGATGGCCAAATATCATTGATAGAGTCAATGATATTGCCCCATAGTTGTTCTTTAGCTTGGGCAAGTGGCTCCTTCAATGTAAATTATTTTTCCAAGTTTTTTATTCTCTCAGTAAACCTATTTGACTTATGTACTTCATTTTTGTGCATAATCTGAGCCAGTTTCTTCTCATCCTCCAGACTTGTTATCTATTCTTTGAGTGTATTTATCTCAGTGGTTTGAATGGACATGTCCTCCATGGCTTTGACCAGTTTACTCACCTCATCACTTGGATGAGATGTTGCTGTTTTTGAACCTGTTGTCGATGTAGATGTTGTTGCAGCTGGAAGTGTTGTTGCTAGTGGAGCTGTTGGGGCCAATGAAGTTGCCAAAGTTGATGGAACTACTGTAGTGATTGTAGGGATAGCAATGGCAGTGGCTGTCTCGAGGTTGGCCTATTTCAACTGTATTAAACTGTCCAATTCCTTCTCCATTTCTCTCAATTGATCATTTAATTGAAGAACGAGATCCATCATTTCCTCCTGCTGGGTTTGACTTTCTAGGACCTCCTTGGTCTTTGGATGTTCTGAATGAGGCAGCTTCAGTTACTTCTTCAAAGCAGCAATATCCTCAGTTTTCTTTTTTATCAGTTTTTCTGCAGCTTTGACATCATTGGGATTATACCCAATTTCAATCACCAAGTCTTCCAGTGACTTGATTCTGTTGTCCTTGGCCTGTGAGGATGCCTTTTCTAGCTTAAGCTATGCTGTGATTTTATCCATTGAGCTTTGAAGTTTGTGCACAATCATTTCTTTATTGGTCATTGTGGAGTAAATCATCTCACTTTCCTTCTTATGGAATTCAATTTGGTCAATAGGGTGAACATCCATAGCCAAAACTTCAAACTCTATTTTCCTGTAGTCTCCTGATGACCTAGGTCGCTAGATTATAGGCTACATAAAATTCATTTGTATCTTACCAATCTTAATGTCAAAGGCTGACATTAACCTATTCTGATTTGCAGGTGTTTGTTTGAAGTACTGGGCATATGTTTCGGTCTTTAATTCCTCATTCCTCAACTTAATTTCCTTGTATTTCTCTTTTATATCTTTCTCTTTATCCACTGGATTTTTGAATGAAGAGACTTCAATGCTAAGCTACTTTTCAATAAGTTGAGTGTTTGAAGTGGAAGGATGATGGGTTTCCTTTGAAACTACTGGACCTTTACTCTTTCAAACTATTGTGTCAGTATCAGTGATTTCAACTGTCTCAATGATGTCTTCTTGCTCAGTTACATGATTAAGCTTGGGCCTTTTCCTATAACAGATCTCAAACTTGTAATCTGTGGTGTCCATCCCAGAGCTATAACCTTCTTCCCTGGTTCTTTTCACATTTATGTCTTCATTAGTTGGAGTCTGTAGGATGGGAGTAATAGTCATCCATTCTTGTAGGGCTGGAACCTATATAAAGGAACTAGTATCAATATACTTTTCCACATCTATTAAAGTATTCTCCACATCTATTAAAGTATTTTCCAACCACTCTGATTGGTTGGCATATCTTTCAATGTCTGGCCTAGGCTCATGTATGAAAGGACTTAGCTTGAATTTGAGCCTTAGTTTATTTATGACTCCATTAGGGTCATACTGCCACATAAAACTTCTTTTGAAGTTCATCTGCTGTAAGATTTTGTCTACCTCTTGTCCAACTTCCCTATTATTACAAATAAAAGGGCCCAGTTGATTTTTAAATTTAAACTGAGTTTTCTTCCTAGTTGACAGGAAATTAACTTCATCAAAGTTTATGATTTTCCTAAAATACTCTAATACAAATATCCTCACGGGGAGGCATTTGGGCAGCTTGTAGGGAGTGAGTTGGCATCCATATATTCTGATTTCTATGTGCTCCTAGTATAGATACCAATCTCCCACTCTACTGTTCTTAGCCAACTATAAAACTCTCTTAATCTCCTCATTGATTTTGGGTTGATTGCTACTGGTTAGCATGTTTATAACTAGATGAACAAATGAATCAATGAACTCTTTATAACTAAAAATAGTGGAATATCTTTGGATCAATGGTGTCCAATAGATGACAGATCTTGGATGGCTCTTGGTGTCTAATTTTTGGATGTTGACTGGAAATTTATCCGACTAAAAGTATAAGAACATTTGAAACAATACTGAGGAGTATTTGTAGACTCTCTCATTTGGAAATCTGATAAAATGTTCATGGATTTTGTCTGCCAAGAGCTAAGCAAAGTTGTAAACTATAGCTGGAGGCTTTCCTGGGAAAAAGATAGAAAGGAAAGAAAGAACAACCTCATCCACATGCTCATCAGTGGTGTATCATAGAATGCAAGACAGAATGGTTATAATTTGTCTGCCTCTCTCAGAGAAAATGGTGGCAACATATGGAGGACTATGAGACTCTTCAATGACGAAAGTCTAAAAGATCTGAGCTTTCTTGGGAAGTTCTATATTGGTTTAGAGTTCAAGTAAGCCTTCAATGGAAAGTGGGGTCTCATTTGAGCCTGACTGGATTTGCAGCATTTGATTTATTGATGCTACAATAATAGTGAATAAAACCTGTTGGTTAGGGGAGACTATGGCTCTTTGACTGGGAACATGGCAAGCTTGGTAGAAGTGGATTATTTCTGGGAATAGGTGTACCTATTGGAAGAAGTACTTGGGAAAATTTGATTCCCATAGGTGAATGTCATCATTCTAGTTTAAAAACTTGTCTTTACTCCAGCAGTGGAGTTTCAGTAGGTGGCTAGGTGAAGTAGTGTCCTTAATTTGAAATTCTTTGTCGGCTAATGGGAGGTGGTCAATATCCAGGTGAGGGGTTTGTAGGTGTCTTGCATCCAGAGAGCTTTGAGAAGCCATAATTTGGTTTCTTTAATGGAATTACTTTTTTTGTGGCATTAGGAGTAAGGTCAGAAGCTCTGGAACATTGGGGAGGGTAATTACAATCTGTAGAAAAGGGGTTAAGATGCACAATAAGTTTTTCTTTAGTTTAACAAGGTTTTTCAATTAATTTAATTAATTAAACTTTTAATAATTACTGTGCATAGCTCAAATTTACAGGGTCGTTCTAGTTCTTTCAAGAATACCTAGAAATTTGCGATTTGGTGTGCCGACAGGGTTCTGTGGTGATAATAGAGGCTTCTGAGGCTTGAATTTTCAATTTGCTACTTCAATTTGGTGTCTGCAACATATTCGGGTGGCAAAAGGTGGTTAAATTGGTTTCTCAGAGGTGTAAGGTATCGGAATTGGTTAACAGAGGTTTGCAGCAAAAATTAGTGAAAAGAGAAAAATGGGGCTTTGTCAGCCAATAACGATTACATTTTGGTGCGAGAATTTGGCAAATGAACAATGGGAATTTTTTCTTTTACACGAGGAGGTGGTTTTAGGCCATATCACACCACTTTTGGATTGAGGGAAATATTTTTCACAAGCACATGATATAACTTAGCGCTGCCACGTAGCCAAAAAGTGCTCGGCCAAAACTGCGAATCTTGCATGCCTTTGGATTGTTAAGTGTCGGATTGTGAATCTGCATGGTATTGATATGCGCCGTTGGATTTGGAGGTGGGAGATCAGAGGGATATGATGCGGTGAATTTGCACGGAAGGAGTTGGAATGTGGTTGGCAGGGCCCAGGGTTTAATTATAAGGAAATGCAATTAATTAAAAGGTAATCACGGGATTTGAATATAATCAATGGGTTAATAAAAGGTGGGGACCATGGGTTATATGGCGAAGGCTTTAACTATTTACCAAGGTTTGGTGAGTTAAAGGGTGTCGGGGAATTATAACGTGGAGAATTATAAAGCGGGACTTTAGGAAATAACTTAGGATAAAGGGGTTTAGTGGGTTTTTAAGGGGAAAAGGAAAATTAATAAGGGGGAAAAGTATTATTTGTGATGGGAATGTGTTTCACACTAGGAAAATGATTTTTGGGTAGGGGGAATTATTTTTTGAAGGGTAATGTCTAGGGAAATGTGTGAAACAGAGGGATAAAAGGTCAAAATGAGGGGAAAGGGTTTTTACAATTAATGAAGGGATAATGAGGGGAAATTAATAAACTAAGTATGTGGGGGGTCTAGTGAGATGAGGGGAAATTAGTAAATAAGCTTTTTAGTGAATGTCCTTTCTCTTTGACAATTACTCCTGCACATAAGAAACATGATTAAGCATGATGAAAGTGCTTTTTGACTCAACAACCTTGTGCACTTGCAAAACTTCTTCTACTTACCTTTATTTACCCTAGCATTTTCTCTTCATTCAATGGGTATATTTGAGCTTGCTGACACTTCATTTCTTTTTCTTTTGATAAGAAAAATATCTAATTCTAACCTTATAACTTCCAATGGCTCAGGTTAAACTGATGAGCTCATTATTATTCTCTACCTAACCACTGATTTGCAAAGATTAAACAGTTTGGCTAGATATTTATTCTCTATCTATCAGCATGGAATTTAAAGCATGAATGAATCAAGATTAAACTATTTGACCATCATGGATTGTGGAATTTTTGACAAGCTGCACACAATCTTATTTTGCAAAGTAAAGTAAAAGGTAGTGGCATTTTAATTTGCACACTTTCATGATCTATTCTTATCTCTTTTTGGGGTTCATATTTTTTACTTTTTTTTTTTTTTATCTTTTTCTTTCTTTTTTTCCTTTAATTATTATTTTAGGGCATAACCCTCTTTACATTTTTTAATACGGAAAAAATTTGCAAAAAAGTAAAGGTATGTACAATATTACAAGACTTAACATAGTCAATTCAAAATTATGAATCCTATTATTATAGGACCCTAACATAATAGTCATAGAGTAGATGAAGAGTCATGAGGGTAGATGAACTGTCAGAAAGGGGAATGTGAAGGGTCACCCCACCCTTTTCTATAAATATTCCCTCACAACTCATTGTAAAGGTTTTTGATTAGCCAAGCTTCCGATAAGACTATCTTAGAGAGAGCTTAGACAATATTGTAATGAGCCTTGGCTTCTCCACTACGCAGAGCTAGTACATCTCTTTGGAGGAGTAGGTGGTTGTGGCTGTAATGTTCTGCTATCGAAATTAGTGGTTGGACATGGATGTATTGTATGACTGAAAATTGCACTTCTTAATATAAAAAATTTAGCACGTTTCATGCATATGTCATATTTTATTCCATCTATCTTGTTTACTCTGAATGGTATATGTATATGTTTTCTTACACATGCATGTATGGACTATTCTATATAAGTATGTATGAATCTTACTAAAATTTTTTGATTGGTTTAACCATCACTTTGGATTGTTAGCTAACTTGCCTTCCATGTTGTGATATATCTTTGCTCGTGTGTTCCCTTCTTAACTCTGTGTTATAATAGGTTTCCAAGGGGCACACTCATCTCAACCCCTGTGTGTTAGAACCTCTCATGCACCTTCCTTGGCTCACTGCATATGTCACACCCCTGTTACCAACAGAGTTATCTTACTTGCCTCTCTGCGAAATTGCGATCAAGGCATTACCATACAACCCACTACTGAGACTCCTACACCAAACAGTCTGAGGTTTAATTGGGACTTCTTACCAGGGAGATCCCGTAACATGTTGGTGGGTCCAGTGCCATCAATAACAGGGTCATCAATCTAAAGAAGAGGACAATTTCCTTTGAAAGGAAATCAGTTTGGGTTGTAGCACCGTTGGACCCTGCAGAAGGGGCACACTATGCTGAATGAGTCCGCGATTATGAAGAAAGTGAGGATGAACTGGATCAAATCTACAAAATAATAGTGTGAGATTAGGACTAGATGAATCCAGTGATAGATGGGACGATTACATGGGATTGGAAGAGTTCCTACAATTCTGATTCAGATGAAGAGTTGGAGCATTAGCAGAATAATTTACATGAAGTATCCACACTGCAATATGATGACAAAATCACTACGCTGTGTCTCATCAGAGGTAAGGAAACTACCCTATTATGATGGTTTAATTGATGTAGATAAATTTTTGGATGAATTTTAGCGTGAAGTCCTTGAGGATCATCGCTTCCAAGCATTATATTTGGAACTGCATGCTACGCCTGCACGATTATGGGGTAAGCATAAAGATAGTTTCGATGGATGGTGAGATTACAGAAGGATGATGAAGTTATGATTTGGGCGCCCTAATCCTCGATTGACTAAGAAATATAACTGGAAGGATGGTCCGCGCGATCACCTAGCGAAATGGACTAAAGCATGGGTAACAAAACCACAACCAAAGTGGGTACACATATTTTCCATACTTTGGATACAATTCCCATGAACTGGTCTAGAAACAGAGCTCTGCCATGGCACCACGTAGTGGGATATATTACATGAAGGATTCTTATTGACCTTCATTTTTGAAGACATCTTCGCAAGCATCGATGAAGTATTAGACAATGTTGGAGGGCAGGAGGCCTACTCATTTATTGACGGGTTTTCTAGGTATCATCAGATCAAGATCACATCAGAGGATAGGAGCAAAATGGCCTTCACAATGGAGTGGGGATGTTTTTAATGCACTATGATGCCATTTGGGCTTAAGAATGAGCCGACGATATTTTCTCGTGTAGTCATCGCAACATTCAAGGAGTTCATTCATAAGTTCTTGATGTATACTTTGACTATTGGACAATGTTCGGATTAGTAAAGTGCCAGTAGCAAGTTTGTGCCTGATGTTGGATACTTGTCGTAGATATCAGATCATGCTGAACTTGAATAAATTTATATTCTGTGTCCCCTTTGGAATCTTTCTGGGTCATGTGGTGTGCAAGCAAGGGTTGATGGTGGACCCTGCAAAGATTGTACTAATTGTGAATTTGGAGGCCCAAAGGAACGTGAAGAAGTTGCATGCCACGATGGGACATATGAGATATTATACAAAATTTATCAAATATTATGCTCAAATTACTGTGCCCATGGATAAACTACTGAAGAAGGATGCCACATTCTATTGGGATGAAGAAGTCAGTGCAGCTTGGATGTGTTGAAAGAAAAGATGGTTACTGCGCTGATATTGGTATTCCTTGATTGGAAAAAGGAGTTTCATGTACATGTGGATGCCTCTTGCATTGTGTGTTGACAATAATACTGAGAGGGGGGGTGAATCAGTATTATCTAATTCTTTTACCAAATCTTTCTTATTTATACTTTGACTTATTTTTGCATACCAATACCATAAATATTGAGCATGAACAAGAAAATCAGACAGTCACATCAAAGAACACCAGATATAAGGTGGAAACCCAATGTGGGTGAAAACCACCTGCTGCAATATGTCTCTATCTTCTTTCAAATTAGAAACTCCTTTTACAATGGTCTTGTACTGGTGCGGTCCTTTACCAGTACACAGGCTGCAACCTGCAGAGAGCTACAACTCTCTCTCGTTTTCCAGTCTCTCCTGGAAGGGAGCTACAACCCCCTACTTCTTTTCTTTCAAGGACCACTTTCATAAATTTTCAAACTGGATCCATAAATATCAAATGATCATCAAGAGTACATGTAATTTATACAGTCAGTTGTAATAACCAGATCAATAATAACAGAATAGAACCCCGAACACCTTATCGACAGAAAAATTCAACCAACAGAAGATCTTAACACAGATATGCAGGTTTTTCTTTTTACTAGCCTGCGTTGCTACGCACTTCACCCTCTGCCTCTCTGCGTATACCCGCAAAGTTCCTTCTGCTGTACTGCGTGTCCACGCAATGCTCCTTTCACTGATCTGCGTATAGTATGCACTCAAATGTACTATCGCGCCGCGTACTGCAAGGTAGGCACGCACCCAGAAGAACTAACGCGCCGCGTACTGTCACCGCAGGTACGCACCCAAAAACATGTCACGCCGCGTACTTAAACAACAATCACGCACCTGAAGCACTGACGCGCTGCGTACCCACGCACTTCACCTTTGTCGCCTCTACGTACCCACACGCTACACCTTCGCCTCTTCTGCGTACCCACGCACTAACCCTTTGTTGCCTCTGCGTAACCACGCACTGCCACTGTTGATCCCCTGCGCACCTCTGATTAGGGCCAAAATACAGTCTGATACTCAGATATGATCTTGCACTCGAGAAATCACCCTTCACAGATTCGCTTTCAACTTCTCTTCTATAGATCAAGCTTTTTAAACCGAGAACCCAATAGATCAGATCTTAAGATATTCAATACTCAAAAGATGCACTAGGCAAATGATCTCCTTAGCTTTATATAGGCATGCTCTTCCTCAAATCAGGGATCATGGGGCTCAATAATAATAATAAAATAAACAATACCACGGGCCAAAATCATGATAACACAATACCGTCGGCTAAATACCATGAGAAACCCCTCATGTGGGCGCTTTATTGCCTGGAAGTGTGTGCACTGGGGTACACACCCCATGAATGGGTAACCCGCGTATTTGGACGCGGTCCCTGCACGGTATACCTGCGGGTACGCACCTCCTGAACTGTTCTCCTGTGTACTTCTCTATTTTCATAAAAAATGAGAGCCATGCCATGGGTGTTGCCATCAAGTACAACATATGAAACATATAATCATACCAGAACCATAATGCCAACATTGTGTTGGGTGCAATGTTAACATAGGTCTATTAAGGAGAAATGGACCATCCTATAGCCTTTACGAGTAGGAAATTATTGAAGGCTGAGAAGAATTATTTAAAAAATGAGCACGAAGGATTGGCTATGGTGTACGTGCTACAAAAATTCAGGCATTATCTATTAGGAGGGCATTTCAAGATGTACATAGATCATTCTGCCTTGAAATACCTGGTCAATAAGCCTATGTTGGGGGGAAAGATATGCATATGGCTGCTACTGTTTCAGGAGTATGAATTTGAAGTCATTGTGAAGCCAGGGAGGTTGAATGCATGACCTGACCATCTGTCATGAATCGAAACAGACAAGGAACCTAATAATATGGAGGAAGGGTTGCTAGATGTGCAACTCTTTACGTTGCATGTAACAGATAATCATTTTGTAGATATTATTCACTTCTTGACTACGGGGATGGTACTGGAAGGGTATACAAGTAAGCAAAATAAGGAACTAGTAGTGCGTGCAGCAAATTTTTAAGTTTTTGCGGGACATTTTTATAAGATGGGTGCTGATGAAATATTGTGAAGGTATGTGTTAGATTTTGAGAGGGATAGCATTCTTGCTGAATCTCACAGGGGAGTTGTTGGAGGTCATTATGTAGGCAAGGCAATTGTGCAAAAGATTTTATGTGCATGTCTATGGTGGCCAATGTTGCATAAGGATTCCAAGGCATATTGTAAAGCATGCGATGCATGTCAAAGGGCTAGAAGAACATCACAAAGGGACGAGTTGCCACTACATCCTCAAGTATCATTACAGCCATTTGAGAAATGGGTGATTGATTTTGTTGGGCCAATTGAGCCCACAATGAAGAAAATGGGTGTGTGCTATATCATCACCATGATAGAATATCCCACCAAATGGGTGGAAGCACAACCATTCAAGGATTGTATAGGGGATACAACAACAACTTTTTATTTGAATATGTCTTAACCATATTTGGCTACCCAAAGTTGTTGATGAGTGATGGGGGTATGCACTTTCTAAAAAAAATAATCAGCGTGCTCACTGAAGAATTCTAGGTCTAGCATCAGAAGAGTACACCATATCACCCATAGGCCAATGGAACTGATGAAGCCTTCAATAAGATTTTGGAGAACGCAGTGACGAAGATCTGTAATTCACAAAAGAATGACTGGGATGTGTGTATACCTGCAGTACTATGGGCTTATGGGACTACTTGTAAGAAGCTGATGGAGAAAATACTGTTTATATTGGTATATGGTGTAGAATTTGTAATGCCGATGGAGTATATTGTGCCTAGTCTACGCATAGTGGCTTGCACAGGTATGGCGGATCACGAGGCCCCGGAGGAACGGATCGCGCAATAGACAAAGCGCAAAGAAGATAGATTTTTGGTAGGATTCTATCAACAAGTACAGAAGGAGTGAAAAAATCATGGCACGATCGCCACATCAAGCTTCACACATTCAAGGTAAATGATCTTGTCCTATTATATGATAGTAAATTCACCAAAATTTCGGGTAAATTCCAAATGCATTAGCTAGGGCGATACATTATAAAATAAATTACAGATGGAGGTGTAGTTAAGCTTATGAAGCTGAATGGGGGAACCTTTTCCTAGAAGAGTTAATGAAAGCACATTGAAATTGTATACAGGGGATCCTGCGCAATGACTATATGGCAGCAGGATAGTCTTAGTGCTCGAGGCAGTTGTAAGGGAGCACAGGACTGTAAATTACACTAATAGGTTTGGAGGAAAACGCAGTGGGCAAACTGTACGAACCATGATAGAGATGCAATCCAGGAAGCTACGTGCAGGGAGCTGCGCCATGGAGGAAGGTAATGCACAACAAAACATAAAAGTGATCGTTGGAGTCACTGTTCATGACTTGAAGGCTAGAAGACGGTCAAGAGGAGTGGGATGGTGGCATTTAAGGCACGAATATTTGAAGATATGCTGCCAAAACAATATTTATTATTAAAAATTTGGGGGAACGGTCGGATTTGAATTCAAAACTCACTATAAATTACATGTGTCAATCCAAAAGAGAACACTTTATGCTCTCATAATTGTTAGTGAAATTTGCTATCTGTCGCCTATGAACCAGTCATATTGGGAGGATTTAGTCGCAAGCCCCACATTTGCTAACTTATCTAAGTTGAACCAGAAATTTATCCCAGAGAAAATGCTTGGCCCAAGCCTTGATGAACTGTGAGTACAGGTGATGTTGCCTCTGATGGAGTTGCCTTGGAATTCTTAAGTACGAAAGCTCTGGCTCCTATGCCTTCAATGCTGAGTTCGCCTGGGCTGAATGCTATCCCTAGCAGAGAAACCCAAATGGCCAAACTAAGGAAGGACAAGCAAAAGAAGCCGGTGCCAGTCCACGCTTCCCTAAGAAAGCATTCCAAAACACAGTTGATGAAGAAAGATAAGCAGAAGGTAGTGGACCTGGAGGTGGAGGAAGGCCAAGGAACAAAATACATTGATGCTGAAGGAATATAACTCATGACCAGGCTACCTGAGGATATCCCTCCATGGAAGGGAAAAGTGAAGGCCTCGAAGGACCTAGATTCTGAGAAGTTCACTATTTCCATGCCTCTGCTACCGGAGCATGTCCCTTTTGAAGGTATGCGGCTTGCGTGGATCCCACTATTGAAAATGGAGGATTGGGACCTTGCAGATCATGATAGGTTTCCATACCTGGTGATGGATAAGTAAACGCGCAAGGTTTATTATGCTGAATCAGGTGTGACAACATTAGAGATAAAGGAATGGGTCCGTGTTGTCGAGAACTCAGGGTTACTTAATCTATTGTGGGTGACCAATTATTATCGCACCCCCATTAACACAATCTATGTGCGCCAGCTTCTCACATTGGTGCACAATGGTTGTCTATGCTAGGAGGGCTTATACCCATTATAGACATGATAATTCATAGAGTCACGCACCTACTATATGAAGGCCTAAACCTGTCTAAGGATTTTGGTGGAAAGATAGGGGAAAAGGACCTCGTAGAAAGAATGAAGAGAGATTACGACCTCGTGAAGAAGTCGCGAGGGTATTCAATCCTCTCTATCATAGATCTAACTGTTCAGTTGGCCACCCAGATCTTGGCAGGGAAGGTGATGAGGAAATGTCACATGGATGAAGTTCTGGTGCCCATAGTTTCCCTAACTACACAGTGCACGAAGGGCGTACAACTTACCTCTGTCAGGAGCTCCTGGCAAACTACTGCAAAGCCCAAGATGAAACCAAGCCATTTCATTACACTTGGTTATTACTGTCAATTGTGCTTGTTGTGTGGGAACTACCGGAGGATAGCCAATTTCCTCTGCTTGGGGAAGGATTGCCAAAGGCAGTGCAATTTGCTTCCTTACGGGCTATAAAGGACCTCGCACAGATTACATAGACGAAAATATTTTGGGTCCTTACGGAAATGAGTCTCTGCATGACCATTAAATAGCGTCTGAGGTTGTACCCAACCTTGTTCATGTAGTTGTCACCCTATGCAGCATTCAAGGCCGACTTCCATTGAGTGTACATTCAAGCGTAAAAGGATCCATAGCAGAAATGGCATGACTTGCCATATTTGGTGAAGAAACAGATGTGTAGGAGGAGATAACGAGATGGACTATAGAGTAGCGAGCCCCCTTAGACTTAGATGTTGGAACAAGCATGGGCGCGGGAAGTTTTGCTGCATAGAGGAGAAGGGAGGAAGCTAAGCAAGCTATGCGTACACTTGTAGAGCACAAAAAGAAGGAAGCCACATAAAAGGCTTGGGTGGAACAAGAACGCACTGCCAAGGAGCAGGTGAAACAAGAGCAATGCGAATCACAAAAAAGTGACAAGTGGAGGAGGAAATTTTAGAGCAAGGCAATGGTGGAGATGAGGGGCAGAGCATCCTATTCATTCTGAAGAAACGTGGTAAGGTGCAACAGGAAGGCTCAAGGAAGAATTAGAAATCGGATAAGTCACAAGCTGATCCTATGGTCTTAAGAGAAGGCGATTTCAATGAGATCAGGGATAAAATCAGGGATACCAGGACTAAAGTGTTGTAGCAATTCGAACAAAAATATATGAAGATGTTAGGGAGCCTCCAAAAAGATTTGCATGAGCTATAGATCCATGAAAGCTGGATATAGGTGGGCATCAGACAAGCGAGCACAGAACAAGCGAGACTACCACTTGGGACCAACCAAGTAGTCAAGTTAGTAAGGACCCTTGACCTAAGAACCATAACATTTCCAAATGGGTCCCTTCGCACAAAATCCATTGGTGATCACATTATCCTTAGTACTATCAAAAAAATTAGACTAAATATAGTGACACTCTCCAACAAGACCCTCCATGTGCTGCATGCAGGGATGGCAGATTAATTGAGAGCCCGAGAGCAGCCCGCCCTCAACCTCATCAGCGAATACAGTGTGAACAATGAGCAAATGTTCGCTGAAAAGATGGAGGCTCTGAAGGAAAAGGAGACATTGTAGGTGTATATTTCACTACTAGAGTTAGCAGTTAGCGAGGCATGTAGGACAATGCGTGAGCTTCACATCATGGAGGATGCACAACCAGAAGCAAAGATCATAAAACTCATTGTTGTTGCGTGCGAAGCTAAAGCAGAGGTTGGTTGAGTTCAGTTTGAGCTCATCATGAAAATCACAAAGCTGCAATTAAAGTTGCAGCCCACGACTCTGCCTGAGGTCTGGGAATAGTGCGAAGCCAAGATAAAGGAAGGAATGGACATCGTGGATGTCACAGTCGCTGGATGTACAACATTGTCGAGCAAGCAATGGAGTTAGTGACCAATCTGTGGGAGGATATTAACCTGTAAACACTAAATACAGAGGTCAGGGAGCTACAACGACAGTAAGAAGAAGTCAGAGTGACTGCACGCTCCATAGCACAAATGCAGCTCTTTGCCAAATTACAGGAGGGAAACCAGCTCCTAGCATAGCTGGAAAAATCACAAAATAAGGAGGCCTTTCCAAAGGCCAGGTTGCAGCCATGGATGGAGGAAGCTTATCAAGTCACAATGAACATCGAGGATAAGATTAAAGGGTTGTAGCATATATAGCAGATGATGAAGCTCGTTGTCAAAGGACCAACCATGGAAATATTAGTTGAGGAAGTCAAGCAGGCAGCAACTCAGAGCTTTTTTGAAGTCGCAGTGATCCAGGTAGAGTTGGGGGATCTTCGTAGTAAGATGCAATGCCAGCCGAGTGACTCAAGGGTGAGTCATGATCTTGTGTTGGGGGCCTGTTAGGAAAGGGTCCATTGGGTCTGTTTTGGGGTTAAGATAACCCAAGTTGTGATACATTTTTGTAATTAATGTAAAGTCTTCACGATTTACGAATGCAGATCACGTAGATGATTAGGAGTCAAAGGGGTTTAGCTCCTTGTTTTATGTAAAGTTTGAGTCAGTTTTGAGATCCACCCATGGTCTGCGAACCATGGCATTGTATGAAAAAGGCTATAAATAGGTGTGTCTTAGAGAGTCTAAGGCATATGATAAGAGAATTGATAAGCAATGGGTCAATAGAAGAGAAGTGATAGTGAAGAGAAGTGGGCTAGATAGGAGAAGAAAGGCTCTCCAGTTGAGTCCAGAGAGGCCTAGGTAGGGTTCACAGTTGAGTGCACAAACCCCTATAGCTGAGTGCACAGGGTAGTTTTGAGTCTGTAATTCTGAATTGAAGATAAATAAAGACAATTTTGGAAGAATTCTTGTGTATTTCTATTTACTTATGTTTATGACATATGATGTCAATGAATAATGCGTTTTATGGAAAATTTATTGAATGTTGTGTGATTCTATCTAATAATTGTTAATGATGTACGCAAATCATGTTTATGTATTTTTGGGAAGACTTTGATGATATATCTGATTTTTACTAATAACTTAAGTATATCAGCACGAACACTAATTTAGGATTGTTCTCTGATGTGCATAAGTGGATAAATTGATTGTTAAGGTAACTCAAAGTTTGATCGTAGACATTCGTGAAGGTGTTATAGTTGTTTTAACAGAGTTGCAGTAGTG
>APFE030732388.1:75403-97453 GCA_000404065.3 Pinus taeda | reverse complement strand
GCGCCGCGTACTGCAAGGTAGGCACGCACCCAGAAGAACTAACGCGCCGCGTACTGTCACCGCAGGTACGCACCCAAAAACATGTCACGCCGCGTACTTAAACAACAATCACGCACCTGAAGCACTGACGCGCTGCGTACCCACGCACTTCACCTTTGTCGCCTCTACGTACCCACACGCTACACCTTCGCCTCTTCTGCGTACCCACGCACTAACCCTTTGTTGCCTCTGCGTAACCACGCACTGCCACTGTTGATCCCCTGCGCACCTCTGATTAGGGCCAAAATACAGTCTGATACTCAGATATGATCTTGCACTCGAGAAATCACCCTTCACAGATTCGCTTTCAACTTCTCTTCTATAGATCAAGCTTTTTAAACCGAGAACCCAATAGATCAGATCTTAAGATATTCAATACTCAAAAGATGCACTAGGCAAATGATCTCCTTAGCTTTATATAGGCATGCTCTTCCTCAAATCAGGGATCATGGGGCTCAATAATAATAATAAAATAAACAATACCACGGGCCAAAATCATGATAACACAATACCGTCGGCTAAATACCATGAGAAACCCCTCATGTGGGCGCTTTATTGCCTGGAAGTGTGTGCACTGGGGTACACACCCCATGAATGGGTAACCCGCGTATTTGGACGCGGTCCCTGCACGGTATACCTGCGGGTACGCACCTCCTGAACTGTTCTCCTGTGTACTTCTCTATTTTCATAAAAAATGAGAGCCATGCCATGGGTGTTGCCATCAAGTACAACATATGAAACATATAATCATACCAGAACCATAATGCCAACATTGTGTTGGGTGCAATGTTAACATAGGTCTATTAAGGAGAAATGGACCATCCTATAGCCTTTACGAGTAGGAAATTATTGAAGGCTGAGAAGAATTATTTAAAAAATGAGCACGAAGGATTGGCTATGGTGTACGTGCTACAAAAATTCAGGCATTATCTATTAGGAGGGCATTTCAAGATGTACATAGATCATTCTGCCTTGAAATACCTGGTCAATAAGCCTATGTTGGGGGGAAAGATATGCATATGGCTGCTACTGTTTCAGGAGTATGAATTTGAAGTCATTGTGAAGCCAGGGAGGTTGAATGCATGACCTGACCATCTGTCATGAATCGAAACAGACAAGGAACCTAATAATATGGAGGAAGGGTTGCTAGATGTGCAACTCTTTACGTTGCATGTAACAGATAATCATTTTGTAGATATTATTCACTTCTTGACTACGGGGATGGTACTGGAAGGGTATACAAGTAAGCAAAATAAGGAACTAGTAGTGCGTGCAGCAAATTTTTAAGTTTTTGCGGGACATTTTTATAAGATGGGTGCTGATGAAATATTGTGAAGGTATGTGTTAGATTTTGAGAGGGATAGCATTCTTGCTGAATCTCACAGGGGAGTTGTTGGAGGTCATTATGTAGGCAAGGCAATTGTGCAAAAGATTTTATGTGCATGTCTATGGTGGCCAATGTTGCATAAGGATTCCAAGGCATATTGTAAAGCATGCGATGCATGTCAAAGGGCTAGAAGAACATCACAAAGGGACGAGTTGCCACTACATCCTCAAGTATCATTACAGCCATTTGAGAAATGGGTGATTGATTTTGTTGGGCCAATTGAGCCCACAATGAAGAAAATGGGTGTGTGCTATATCATCACCATGATAGAATATCCCACCAAATGGGTGGAAGCACAACCATTCAAGGATTGTATAGGGGATACAACAACAACTTTTTATTTGAATATGTCTTAACCATATTTGGCTACCCAAAGTTGTTGATGAGTGATGGGGGTATGCACTTTCTAAAAAAAATAATCAGCGTGCTCACTGAAGAATTCTAGGTCTAGCATCAGAAGAGTACACCATATCACCCATAGGCCAATGGAACTGATGAAGCCTTCAATAAGATTTTGGAGAACGCAGTGACGAAGATCTGTAATTCACAAAAGAATGACTGGGATGTGTGTATACCTGCAGTACTATGGGCTTATGGGACTACTTGTAAGAAGCTGATGGAGAAAATACTGTTTATATTGGTATATGGTGTAGAATTTGTAATGCCGATGGAGTATATTGTGCCTAGTCTACGCATAGTGGCTTGCACAGGTATGGCGGATCACGAGGCCCCGGAGGAACGGATCGCGCAATAGACAAAGCGCAAAGAAGATAGATTTTTGGTAGGATTCTATCAACAAGTACAGAAGGAGTGAAAAAATCATGGCACGATCGCCACATCAAGCTTCACACATTCAAGGTAAATGATCTTGTCCTATTATATGATAGTAAATTCACCAAAATTTCGGGTAAATTCCAAATGCATTAGCTAGGGCGATACATTATAAAATAAATTACAGATGGAGGTGTAGTTAAGCTTATGAAGCTGAATGGGGGAACCTTTTCCTAGAAGAGTTAATGAAAGCACATTGAAATTGTATACAGGGGATCCTGCGCAATGACTATATGGCAGCAGGATAGTCTTAGTGCTCGAGGCAGTTGTAAGGGAGCACAGGACTGTAAATTACACTAATAGGTTTGGAGGAAAACGCAGTGGGCAAACTGTACGAACCATGATAGAGATGCAATCCAGGAAGCTACGTGCAGGGAGCTGCGCCATGGAGGAAGGTAATGCACAACAAAACATAAAAGTGATCGTTGGAGTCACTGTTCATGACTTGAAGGCTAGAAGACGGTCAAGAGGAGTGGGATGGTGGCATTTAAGGCACGAATATTTGAAGATATGCTGCCAAAACAATATTTATTATTAAAAATTTGGGGGAACGGTCGGATTTGAATTCAAAACTCACTATAAATTACATGTGTCAATCCAAAAGAGAACACTTTATGCTCTCATAATTGTTAGTGAAATTTGCTATCTGTCGCCTATGAACCAGTCATATTGGGAGGATTTAGTCGCAAGCCCCACATTTGCTAACTTATCTAAGTTGAACCAGAAATTTATCCCAGAGAAAATGCTTGGCCCAAGCCTTGATGAACTGTGAGTACAGGTGATGTTGCCTCTGATGGAGTTGCCTTGGAATTCTTAAGTACGAAAGCTCTGGCTCCTATGCCTTCAATGCTGAGTTCGCCTGGGCTGAATGCTATCCCTAGCAGAGAAACCCAAATGGCCAAACTAAGGAAGGACAAGCAAAAGAAGCCGGTGCCAGTCCACGCTTCCCTAAGAAAGCATTCCAAAACACAGTTGATGAAGAAAGATAAGCAGAAGGTAGTGGACCTGGAGGTGGAGGAAGGCCAAGGAACAAAATACATTGATGCTGAAGGAATATAACTCATGACCAGGCTACCTGAGGATATCCCTCCATGGAAGGGAAAAGTGAAGGCCTCGAAGGACCTAGATTCTGAGAAGTTCACTATTTCCATGCCTCTGCTACCGGAGCATGTCCCTTTTGAAGGTATGCGGCTTGCGTGGATCCCACTATTGAAAATGGAGGATTGGGACCTTGCAGATCATGATAGGTTTCCATACCTGGTGATGGATAAGTAAACGCGCAAGGTTTATTATGCTGAATCAGGTGTGACAACATTAGAGATAAAGGAATGGGTCCGTGTTGTCGAGAACTCAGGGTTACTTAATCTATTGTGGGTGACCAATTATTATCGCACCCCCATTAACACAATCTATGTGCGCCAGCTTCTCACATTGGTGCACAATGGTTGTCTATGCTAGGAGGGCTTATACCCATTATAGACATGATAATTCATAGAGTCACGCACCTACTATATGAAGGCCTAAACCTGTCTAAGGATTTTGGTGGAAAGATAGGGGAAAAGGACCTCGTAGAAAGAATGAAGAGAGATTACGACCTCGTGAAGAAGTCGCGAGGGTATTCAATCCTCTCTATCATAGATCTAACTGTTCAGTTGGCCACCCAGATCTTGGCAGGGAAGGTGATGAGGAAATGTCACATGGATGAAGTTCTGGTGCCCATAGTTTCCCTAACTACACAGTGCACGAAGGGCGTACAACTTACCTCTGTCAGGAGCTCCTGGCAAACTACTGCAAAGCCCAAGATGAAACCAAGCCATTTCATTACACTTGGTTATTACTGTCAATTGTGCTTGTTGTGTGGGAACTACCGGAGGATAGCCAATTTCCTCTGCTTGGGGAAGGATTGCCAAAGGCAGTGCAATTTGCTTCCTTACGGGCTATAAAGGACCTCGCACAGATTACATAGACGAAAATATTTTGGGTCCTTACGGAAATGAGTCTCTGCATGACCATTAAATAGCGTCTGAGGTTGTACCCAACCTTGTTCATGTAGTTGTCACCCTATGCAGCATTCAAGGCCGACTTCCATTGAGTGTACATTCAAGCGTAAAAGGATCCATAGCAGAAATGGCATGACTTGCCATATTTGGTGAAGAAACAGATGTGTAGGAGGAGATAACGAGATGGACTATAGAGTAGCGAGCCCCCTTAGACTTAGATGTTGGAACAAGCATGGGCGCGGGAAGTTTTGCTGCATAGAGGAGAAGGGAGGAAGCTAAGCAAGCTATGCGTACACTTGTAGAGCACAAAAAGAAGGAAGCCACATAAAAGGCTTGGGTGGAACAAGAACGCACTGCCAAGGAGCAGGTGAAACAAGAGCAATGCGAATCACAAAAAAGTGACAAGTGGAGGAGGAAATTTTAGAGCAAGGCAATGGTGGAGATGAGGGGCAGAGCATCCTATTCATTCTGAAGAAACGTGGTAAGGTGCAACAGGAAGGCTCAAGGAAGAATTAGAAATCGGATAAGTCACAAGCTGATCCTATGGTCTTAAGAGAAGGCGATTTCAATGAGATCAGGGATAAAATCAGGGATACCAGGACTAAAGTGTTGTAGCAATTCGAACAAAAATATATGAAGATGTTAGGGAGCCTCCAAAAAGATTTGCATGAGCTATAGATCCATGAAAGCTGGATATAGGTGGGCATCAGACAAGCGAGCACAGAACAAGCGAGACTACCACTTGGGACCAACCAAGTAGTCAAGTTAGTAAGGACCCTTGACCTAAGAACCATAACATTTCCAAATGGGTCCCTTCGCACAAAATCCATTGGTGATCACATTATCCTTAGTACTATCAAAAAAATTAGACTAAATATAGTGACACTCTCCAACAAGACCCTCCATGTGCTGCATGCAGGGATGGCAGATTAATTGAGAGCCCGAGAGCAGCCCGCCCTCAACCTCATCAGCGAATACAGTGTGAACAATGAGCAAATGTTCGCTGAAAAGATGGAGGCTCTGAAGGAAAAGGAGACATTGTAGGTGTATATTTCACTACTAGAGTTAGCAGTTAGCGAGGCATGTAGGACAATGCGTGAGCTTCACATCATGGAGGATGCACAACCAGAAGCAAAGATCATAAAACTCATTGTTGTTGCGTGCGAAGCTAAAGCAGAGGTTGGTTGAGTTCAGTTTGAGCTCATCATGAAAATCACAAAGCTGCAATTAAAGTTGCAGCCCACGACTCTGCCTGAGGTCTGGGAATAGTGCGAAGCCAAGATAAAGGAAGGAATGGACATCGTGGATGTCACAGTCGCTGGATGTACAACATTGTCGAGCAAGCAATGGAGTTAGTGACCAATCTGTGGGAGGATATTAACCTGTAAACACTAAATACAGAGGTCAGGGAGCTACAACGACAGTAAGAAGAAGTCAGAGTGACTGCACGCTCCATAGCACAAATGCAGCTCTTTGCCAAATTACAGGAGGGAAACCAGCTCCTAGCATAGCTGGAAAAATCACAAAATAAGGAGGCCTTTCCAAAGGCCAGGTTGCAGCCATGGATGGAGGAAGCTTATCAAGTCACAATGAACATCGAGGATAAGATTAAAGGGTTGTAGCATATATAGCAGATGATGAAGCTCGTTGTCAAAGGACCAACCATGGAAATATTAGTTGAGGAAGTCAAGCAGGCAGCAACTCAGAGCTTTTTTGAAGTCGCAGTGATCCAGGTAGAGTTGGGGGATCTTCGTAGTAAGATGCAATGCCAGCCGAGTGACTCAAGGGTGAGTCATGATCTTGTGTTGGGGGCCTGTTAGGAAAGGGTCCATTGGGTCTGTTTTGGGGTTAAGATAACCCAAGTTGTGATACATTTTTGTAATTAATGTAAAGTCTTCACGATTTACGAATGCAGATCACGTAGATGATTAGGAGTCAAAGGGGTTTAGCTCCTTGTTTTATGTAAAGTTTGAGTCAGTTTTGAGATCCACCCATGGTCTGCGAACCATGGCATTGTATGAAAAAGGCTATAAATAGGTGTGTCTTAGAGAGTCTAAGGCATATGATAAGAGAATTGATAAGCAATGGGTCAATAGAAGAGAAGTGATAGTGAAGAGAAGTGGGCTAGATAGGAGAAGAAAGGCTCTCCAGTTGAGTCCAGAGAGGCCTAGGTAGGGTTCACAGTTGAGTGCACAAACCCCTATAGCTGAGTGCACAGGGTAGTTTTGAGTCTGTAATTCTGAATTGAAGATAAATAAAGACAATTTTGGAAGAATTCTTGTGTATTTCTATTTACTTATGTTTATGACATATGATGTCAATGAATAATGCGTTTTATGGAAAATTTATTGAATGTTGTGTGATTCTATCTAATAATTGTTAATGATGTACGCAAATCATGTTTATGTATTTTTGGGAAGACTTTGATGATATATCTGATTTTTACTAATAACTTAAGTATATCAGCACGAACACTAATTTAGGATTGTTCTCTGATGTGCATAAGTGGATAAATTGATTGTTAAGGTAACTCAAAGTTTGATCGTAGACATTCGTGAAGGTGTTATAGTTGTTTTAACAGAGTTGCAGTAGTGTGCCCTAAGAGTTTATCGATATGTGTGAATGCATATCCGAGGAGCTAGTCTCTGGATGCACAAACTTGGTTCTTGCATCCCCCCATACTACTTCGGGTGAGACTATAGCTTGTGCTACATGGGATGTTGCCGAAAGGGCCAATAGTGTAGGGATTTGTTGCTTGGCGCAACTAACTCTGAATCTGGGTTAGGACCCCCTAAGCCAACAATCACTGCGTGAGAGTGCATCATCCTTGGATCCACGGGGAATCTCATTAGCCTGAGGAAGACCCATGGAGATATTTCTATCACTTCTCAAGGCTCCATGAACTCGTCAACATAGCTATAGAGTGGTTAGAAAAGTAGAAGGAAGCAACATCTTAGAGAGAAAAATCATCAGTAGCAACTAAGGGCAGCAAACCTGTGCTTGACAAAGGCAAGAGGAAGGTTTTTGATAATGTAAAGGTAGAGAAACGTTGAAAGTTCAAAGTAGATCCACTTTTGTTAAGAGTAGCTTTGGAGATCAAGGCAAAGAGGTGAAAGTGTGACAGATGAATCACGCAAAGGCAGAGGGAGCAACAGAAAAGGAGTTGCAGGAGTCGAAGTAGCAACTCTGGGAAGAACAAGGGCTGCACAGAAGAGAGGTGGAAGCACAATAGGAACAAGAACAGTAGGAGGTGCAACATGCACATATAGATGAAAACACACCCATATAGGTCATTGACTCATCCCAGCATCTCACACATAGAAGACAGTGTGAGTAGTCATAGGAGAAAGACTTTGCTCAAGAGATTGAATTTATGCTAGAGCAGATGGATGTGGATATGTTTTAGCCCAAGTTAGATCAAGACATTAAACTCATGCCTCAAAACCATGAGGTTACCCCACCGTCTTCACCAGATCCAGAAGTAGAGCAAGTCTCAAGAGATCAAGGAAACACAGAAATCCTTGAAGACAATCCGAAAGCGGAGATGCACAACATATATTTCGATGAGTCACAACATAGAGTTGTGTAGTCAAACAAAGTGCCCATTCCAAGTGTCCATGTATCTCCTACGGAATTGGAAGAACGAGTGATTGTGGCTGATGTGCACAAACATCTAGCTACATTGGCTTATGCTACCAAGGCATATGCCGAAGCCACCAACTCAAGTGTTAGATTCTTGATAGTTGAGAAAGAGTGCATGTCTAAGAAGATACAAGTGACCAAGTAGGGAGAGAAAGTTACAACATTCGATAGAGAAAATTTGAGGAGAGCGATACTAGATGAAGCATCATCTCTCGAGGTAGTCATGCGGAAGCTATACTTCACATTCCTCATCATGCATAAGTTAGTTGTCCATCTCAACAGTTGGCAGTAGTGTTGTGCTAGGAGAGCATGCACCATGTCAGACTTACATACTTTTGTTGATCACATGCAAATATGGACAATTAGGTATAAGGGAGCCCCATTGCACTTGCCAAAGATTATGAAGCCAAAGGTAGTAGAGTTAAAGGCACACATCTAGAGTCAGATCCAAAACTATGAGGAACTCTCGTAGCTCATCTCCAGCTTGCAAGCTTCACATGCAGGAGTGTTCAGGAGCATGGATTTAATTGTGCACATGCATGTGATCCCATCCATTGGCACACTCATTGAGGTGAAGTCAAAGAACTAAGTCTGACTGAAGTTGGACCTGTACTTTGATCAATTAATGCACAAAGCCACTAGTGCAGACTTGCAGATGAGCACAGACACTATTCATCAGTATGTTACTAGTCCAGATGCACTCAAGACTGTGATGTGCATGCTATCCAATGAGTTGGACAGATGTGACAAGTTAGTGTACTTGGATGGAACAGAGGAAAGATTTCACTTTCAAAATGATGTCACCATAGAGTATGCGGACACCGTAACAGACTACCAAGCTTGGCATCAGTTCGTCACCATTGATCATTGCGAGGGTGTTGAAGAGTTAGTCTTCCCATAGCTGACTGAGTCTTAGTGATGTCTTACATGGCTTACTCAAGCCCATTTTTGTCTCACATGGGTACATGTGTAGATTGTAATGT
Source organism: Pinus taeda (assembly GCA_000404065.3). NCBI lineage: Eukaryota > Viridiplantae > Streptophyta > Pinopsida > Pinales > Pinaceae > Pinus > Pinus taeda. The sequence continues at coordinate 88,571 of APFE030732388.1, read as the reverse complement.
AAACATGTTGTAAAAGTGAAAGAGCAAGTTTCAATAGTAGAATGTAATAGTCATGTGTAAGTTGAAGAGTCATGAGGGTAGGTGAAGAGTCACAAAGGGGATTGTTAAGGGTCATCCCACCCTTTTTTATTTATAGAAACTCATAACTCGTTGTACAAGATTTTTGGAACCAAGCTTCCTATAGGATAACTTAGAGAAAGCTTGGAGTGTATTATAATGAGCCTTGGCTTCTCCACAGTGTAGAGCTAGTATATCTCTTTGGAGGAGCGGGTAGCAATGACCGTAATGTTCTGCTATTGGGGCTAGTCGAAGTAATGGTTCTATGTATGATCGGATCTTTCAATCTTTTAATATAACAGAGCCAACATGTTTCATGCATATGTTGTTATTATAGTTCGACTATCCTGGTTACTTTAATGATGTATGTAGCTATAATCTATGCATGTATGTATGGACTATTCCATATGTGTTTGTATGAATATTATTGAAGAGTGTTGTTGATATAATCCACCACTTTGGATCGTCGGCTATCCTTCTTTCCATATTGTGTTGTCTTTATGCTTTTGTGTTCCCTTTCAAGCTGTGTGCTATCACAAGTTTCTAAGGGGCACACTCTTCCCCCTTTCAATGTGTTAGAGCCTTTCATGCACCTTCCTTGACTTTCTGCAAGGTCACACCCTTGCTACCAACAAAGACATCTTACTTACCTCTATGCACAACCATAGTCAAGGTGATACCGTACTACCCACTACTGGGACTCCTACTCCAAACGGTCTAAGGTCTAGGTGGGACTTCTTACCGGGGAGATCCCCTAACATGTTGGCTAGTCTAGCATAGTAAACAGGAGGCTAATGTCTTGAAAGGGGAATTATGTGGGTAGGATTTCTCAATGTGTGAGGCATGGAGGGTCCTTGAAGAATCCATTGGTGTAGCTAGAGTTCTCATAGCCACATAGCTTTAATACTTCTTGTATAACTTGTATTGGAGACCTAGAAGGGAAGTGGGAAATTCTGAGGGACTATAATATAGAGAAGGGGACATGTGCAACATATATCTTGAATAGATGTCCAACCAAAAGTGTCCAGAATGTAGTTCCTGAAGAGGAATGGAGTGGAAGAAGACATAGTGTCACTCACATGAGAGTCTTTGGTTGTGTGGCATATGCACATGTCCCAGACGAGTTGAGGAAGAAGTTGGACAACAATGGAGAGAAATGTATATTTGTTGGATATAATGATGAATCCAAGGCATACAAGCTCTATAATCCATCAACCAAGAAGGTCATAATCAAAAAAGATGTGCAGTTCATAGAAGAGGAAGCATGGGATGGAATTTTAGAGAAGACAATAAATGTGAAAGCATGTATACCACATGAGGACAAAGAGGAATTGATAGCAGCAAACAATTCCTCAACAGTGACTCCCTATACTCCTATTCAAGTGAAACAAAGCAGGAAATAAGCAACACTATCAAAAAATAATAGGCCAATGTCACACAATCAAGCAAGTGGTTCTCCAAGTACGCCAAAAAGCGCAACATCAAGTGACATGTCAATTCCATCTTCAACTAGCACAAGAAGACCAAAATTTAGAAATTTAAATGAAATTTATGAGCAAGATGAAGTTGATAGCAGCATTGGTCTAAATTCATTATTTGCTTTGTTTTGTCATGTCAATGACCTAATCCATTTTGAATATGTAGTCAAAGAAGAAAAATGGGTTGCGGCAATGGAGGAAGAAATAGAAGCAACATAAAAGAATGACACATGGGAGTTAGTGGACTTGCCGCAAGGAAGACAAATCATTGGAGTGAAGTGGGTCTACAAGACCAAAAGCAACGTTGATGGAAACATTGAAAGGCATAAAGCAAGGCTAGTTGTCAAAGGATACAAGAAATAACATGTAAGAGATTATTCATAGACATTTTCGTGAGTTACGAGGATGGAGACAATGCGTACAGTTGTGGTGATTTCCACGCAACATAAATGGAAAGTCTATCAAATGGACGTAAAATCAACATTCTTGAATGGAGTGTTGAAACAGGAAGTGTATGTTGCACAATGGCATGGTTATGAGGTACAAAGCAAAGAAGACGAAGTGTATCGGTTAAGGAAATCTCTTTATAGGTTGAAGCAAGCACCGCGTGCATGGTACAATAGGATAGATGCCTATTTGTTGGACAATGGTTTCGACAAATATGATGAAGATCCTACCCTCTACATGAAAGAGAGCGATGGTAAGATTCTTATTGTCATCTTATATGTAGATGATTTGATTTTTACGGGCAGTGCTAATTTCCTCTTCGCTAATTTCAAGCAAGTCATGAAGAATGAATTTGAAATGATTGACTTGGGGTTTTTAAGGTATTTTTTGGGCATAGAAGTGAAGAAAACAAAAATTGGCATTTTTATTTCTCAAGAAAAGTATGAAGCAGACATTTTGGAGAGGTTTAAGATGTGGAACAGCAAGCCCGCACCAACTCCAACTATCATGGGGTTGAAGTTGAGCAAAGAATATTGCAGCAACAATGTCAATCCAACATTATACAAAAGTATGATAGGTAGCTTGATGTATTTGACTGCCACTAGGCCGGATATAATGTATGTAGTGAGTTTGGTGTCAAGGTTCATGGAGACAACCAAGGAGACACATTGGCAACTAGCGAAAAGGATTCGAAGGTATGTCAATGGGACAAAACAGCATGGTGTTTTGTACACCGCAACAAGTGATTTCAGGCTGGTTGATTACACTGACAATGATTTGTCAAGAAGTGTTGATGACTGAAAGAGTACGTCAGGATATGTTTTTCATTTGGGTTCTGGAGCCATTTAATGGGCATCCAAGAAGCAACCAATAGTGTCACTGTCAACAACAGAAGTTGAATATGTCGCCACAATAGAAGCAACGTGTCAGGAAATTTGGATGAGAAGGATGTTGAGGGATCTTCGACACAAACAAGAGGGTATGACAACTAATTTATACAACTACATGGTTTTTATTTTGTTTGTAAACGAAAGGACTGAAGTCAGAGCAAAAGTACAACGCTGACCATTCCACAACACAACAAAGAGTTTAAGGCATTTAATAAATTTTGGTAAATAGATAGGGCAAATATTTACTCCAAAACTATTTCCCACACTCCACAACACCTATAAGTTCAGAAAACCATTTACTATGTAAAATTGCCCATGTTGCATATTAGTTATTTGTTTTTTCATGTATTAATGCCAAATTTGTATGCTGAGATAAATATGGATGTAAAACTCATTTGCAATGTTGGGCAAGTTAGAGAGAGAGAGTCTATGAGGTAGTGAGGAGAAAATCATGGAGGAAATATTGGTGGGCGCATGAAAACCAGTTTTACGGAGTTTTACAGACATTTGTAAATCACAGTAAGTCTTTTGTGTTTTACTTGGAGCAACAACCTCCAAATTTATCACGCAAATGTATTTTCCTATGTTTTGAAATATAATACAAGGTACATTATGTTGTGATGTGGTCTTAAGCCTTCATGAGTAGATTTACCACAACCATTTGCTTTTACTCTGTTTTGTCATGAGTTATTTCCTGTGTTTTTATTAAGCCTTTGTGTAGTTGCATTTTCCATGCCGCAACATAAGACTATCCTTGCCACAACTGAAGTTGAACTTACTGAATTGTGAGCTAGACTCCTCTCCTCTACCCCGTAAATTTTTTCTAACATGGTATGAGAGCAGGTTAAACTCTGTTAGTGTAAAAACAAGTGTTTTTACTAATAGTTAAAAATTGTTTTGAGGGCATAATTTTTGAAGTGCATTTACCAACAGGTAGAAATTTTTTTCTTTCACTAAGAAATGGAAACATCAAGCAAAAGCTTGACTAATCCTCAAATACCTCAGTTTAATGGAAAAAATTATGATTATTGGGCTATTACAATGAAGGCCCTATTTTCGTCTCAAGAGATTTGGGATTTGGTGGAGAATGGTTTTCAAGAACCAGCAGATGAAGTAGCTTACAATGCCTTGTCTCAAGCAAAAAGGGATATGTTGAGGGACACCAGGAAGAAGGATTCAAAAGCCCTCTTCTACATTTTTCAAGTAGTTCATGAAAGTGTTTTCCCAAGGGTTGTAGCAACAATGAAGTCCAAGTAAGCATGGGACACCCTCCAGACAGCCTACCAAGGCATGGAAAAAGTCAAGACAACAAAACTACAAATGTTGAGAAGAGATTTTGAAATAATTTGTATGAAAGAGTTTGATAATGTAGAATTTGTTTTTACACATGTAATTGGGTTGGTTACTCAAATCAGCTCTCATGGTGAGACACTTGAAGAAATGAAAATAGTTGAGAAAGTTTTGAGAATTTTGCAGCAAGGTTTGATGCCATTGTTGTGGCCATAGAAGAGACAAAGGATCTCTCATAGTTCTCAGTGGATGAGCTTCATGCATCACTGATTTCTCATGAACATAGACTAAATAGAGCAACAATCTCCTCATTGGAGCATGCCTTCAAGACACAAGTTTCCTTTGTTCTAGGTCAAGGCAGAGGAAGATCATATGCTATAGGAAGATGAAGAAGCCCACAGAGAGGTGGAAGAAGCAGCCCTTTAAGCTTAAGTGGAAGGGGAAGCAATAAAAATCCAAGTTAAGGCCCAAGCCAAAATCAAGCACAACGTCAAAGGTATGATAAATCTCAACTTCAATGTCATTACTGTAAGAAGCATGGTCATTATGCAAATGAATGTAGAAAGAATCAATATGACATTAGTAACAAACCAAGTGTAAATTTCACAAAAGAAAATCATAACCATGATAGCATATTTTTAGCTTGTCATGTAGCACAAGAAAAACAAAGTGATATATGGTATCTATATTCAAGGTGTAGCAATCACATGTTAGGGAATATAGAAATGTTTTCCAATATAGATGAAAGTGTGAAATTTGAAGTGACATTAGGGATCGATAGCAAAGTCTCTGTCATGGGAAAAGGAAGAGTTAACATCCTAACAAAGAAGGGAGAGAAGAAGTACATATTTGATGTTTACTTTGTCCTCGGTCTGAAGCATAACCTCATAAGCATGGACAACTCATGCAAACGGGCTATAATGTTTTTTTCAATAATGATGTATGCACAATTTTGGATAGACCTCCAAGCAGACAACTGATTGCAAAGGTGTAGATGGAAAACAATAGAATGTTTCCCCTAAAGCTAAGATTAGATTTGAAGGAAGAAGGTGCACAAGCACACTTATCAATGAACTCACAAGAGGATGGAAGAAAAGATGCAGCTGTCGCACAAGTAAAATTTCAAGTAGAAGTTAAAGATGAAAATTGGTTATGGCATTTGAGATTTGGTCATCTCAACTTTGGAGGTTTGAATTTGCTGCATAGGAAAGGCATGGTGAAGGGATTTCCACTCATAGAAAAACTAGACAGCCTATGTGAAGGATGTATCTTGGGCAAGCAACATAGAGAGAGATTTCTAGCAAGAACGTCAGTAAGGGAAAAGGCACCGTTGGAGATTGTCCACTCAGATTTATGTGGACCAATGTAAACACCATCAATTGGTGGCAGCCGCTATTTATTGACCTTCATAGATGGCTACACAAGGAAGACATGGGTTTGTCTCCTCAAACAAAAAAGTGAAGTGTTTGAGCACTTTCACCAATACAAGGCTCTTGTTGAGAAGCAAAGTGGACATTAAATCAAAGTCCTCAGGACTAACAGAGGTGGCAAATATATCTCAAACGATTTCCCACATTTTTGTAGGGAACATGGAATTCAAAAGCAATTGAAAACAAGATATAGAGATCAGAAAAATGGTGTGGCAAAAAGGAAGAATAAGACCATTATGGGAATGGAAAGGAGTATGTTGAAGGAAAAGCATTTGCCAAATGATTATTGGGCTAAAGTTGTCGCATGTGCAACATATATCTTGAATAGATGTCCAACCAAAAGTGTCTAGAATGTAGTTCCTGAAGAGGCATGGAGTGGAAGAAAGCATAGTGTCACTCACATGAGAGTCTTTGGTTGTGTGGCATATGTACATGTCCCAGATGAGTTGAGGAAGAAGTTGGATAGCAAGGGAGAGAAATGTATATTTGTTGGATACAATGATGAATCCAAGGCATACAATCTCTAAAATCCATCAACCAAGAAGGTCATAATCAACAGAGGTGTGCAGTTGATATAAGAGGAAGCATGGGATGGAAGTTTAGAGAATACAGTAAATGTGAAAGCATGTATACCACATGAGGACAAAGAGGAATTGACAACAACAAACAATTCCTCAACAGTGGCTCCCTCTACTCCTATTGAAGCACAACAAAGCAGGCAACAAGCAACACTGTCAACAAATAATAGGACAACGTCATGCAGTCAAGCAAGTGCTTCTCCAAGCACACCACAAAGTGCAACACCAAGTGACATGTCAAGCCCATCTTCAGCAAGCACAAGAAGACCAAAATTCAGAAATTTAAATGAAATTTATGAGCAAGATGAATTTGATAGCAACGCTGGTCTGAATTCATTATTTGCTTTGTTTTGTCATGTAGATGGCCCAATCCATTTTGAAGATGTAGTTAAAGAAGAAAAATGGGTTGTGGCAATGGAGGAAAAAATAGAAGAAATAGAAAAGAATGACACATGGGAGTTAGTGGACTTGCTGCAAGGAAAACAAATCATTAGAGTGAAGTGGGTCTACAAGACCAAGAGAAAAGTTGATGGAAAGATTGAAAGGCACAAAGCAAGGCTAGTTGTCAAAGGATACAAGCATCAGCATGGAAGAGATTATTTGGAGACGTTTGCGCCAGTTGCGAGGATAGAGACTGTGCATACAGTTGTGGTGATTGTCATGCAACATAAATTGAAAGTGTATCAAATGGACGTGAAATCGGCATTCTTGAATGGAGTGTTGAAAGAGGAAGTGTATGTTGTGCGACCGCCTGGCTATGAGGTAGAAGGCAAAGAATACAAAGTGTATCGGTTGAGGAAATCTCTTTATGGGCTAAAACAAGCACCGTGTGCATGGTACAACAGGATATATGCCTACTTGTTGGACAATGATTTCGAAAAATGTGATAGAGAGCCTACCCTCTACATCAAAGAGAGCGATGGTAAGATTCTTATTGTCATCTTATATGTAGATGATTTGATTTTTGCAAGCAGTGATGATTTCCTCATCGCTGATTTAAAGCAAGTCATGAAGAATGATTTGAAATGACTGAATTGGGGTTGTCAAGGTATTGTTTGGGCATAGAAGTGAAGCAAACAAAAAATGACATTTTTATTTCTTAGACAAAGTATGTAGTAGACATTTTGGAGAGGTTTAAGATGCAGAAAAACAAGCCTGCACCAACTCCAACTATCATGGGGTTGAAGTTGTGCAAGGAAGATTGCAGCAACAATGTCAATCCAACATTATACAAAAGTATGATAAGCAACTTGATGTATTTGACTGCCACTAGGCTAGATATAATGTATGTAGTGAGTCTGGCATCGAGGTTCATGGAGACACCCAAGGAGACACATTGGCAATCAAGGAAAAGGATTCTAAGGTATTGTCAATGGGACAAAATGGTATGGCATTTTGTACACCGCAACAAGTGATTTCGGGCTAGTTGGTTACATTGGCAGTGATTGGGTAGGAAGTGTTGATGATAGAAAGAGCACATCAGGATATGTTTTTCATTTGGGTTCTGGAGCCATTTCATGGGCATCCAAGAAGCAACCAATAGTTTCACTGTCAACAACAAAAGTTGAATCTGTTGCCACAACAGAAGCAGCCTGTTAGGCAGTTTGGATGAGAAGGATGTTGAAGGATCTTCGACATGAACAAGAGGGAACAACAACTATTTTCTGCAACAACACCTCAACAATTGCATTGTCAAAGAATTTTGGACCAAGCATATTGATGCTAAATATCATTTTATTAGAGAGTTGATTAACAATGATGAGATTGTATTGTAGCACTGTGGGTCACAGGAACAGTTTGTTGATATTCTCACAAAGCCATTGGCATGTGAAAATTTTGTTTATCTTAGAGATTTTTTGGGAATTGTCAATGGTGGCAGTTATGATTAAGGGGGAGTGTTGGAAATAATAATCCAAACCACTGCCTTAAACACACTGACAAACACCATGCTTATGTTGGCTTATGGGGGCCTGACCCAGGTTCAAAATTATTTAGCCAAACAAATCCCTACACTACTATCCCTTTCGGCATCAGCCTGTGGAGCACGAAATGAAGTCTCACCTGAAGCAGTATGGGGGGATGCTAGAAACAAGTTTCTATACCCTTGAGATGTCTGTGATGTCGGTTTAGTCCAACTAGACCTGCCTTCATTCAGGTCACTTTGCGCATTGTTCCAACCTTCGGTACCCTTGTGAAGCACCACAACCATCTTCCACGTAGCCCTAACTAGGGGCCGTGGTGCTTTCACGCTGCTATGGCAGTGATCTGCACTATTTCTCAACCTAGACTGAATATCTTACTTATCTTCTTAACTGATCTTAGTTAACTTCGCGTAAACAAACATTCTATCTTGAAGTCACTTAATCAACACAATTATACACATTCGCATATCATATAAGTATTAGAAGTGAATTTCATACCCAATATAACAGATGCATAAAATAGGAATTAAATACACATGAATGATAAAAACTTCTCTTTTTTAATACTTCCAACTATTTACAGACTCGACTTGCTCTGCACACTCATCTACAAGGGTCTGCACACTTATTTGTGGACTACTAGGCCTCTGTGCACTCAGTTGTGGATCCTTCTCCTACTCTACGACCCAGAACTAGACTTTACCCCTCAGATCTATCTCACATACTATCTCGCATTCATCATATTGATTCTTCAACTATGCTATCAAACTACTTAGAGCCTCGCTTTATTTATACAATCCCATGGTCCACGGACCATAGGTAGATCTCTACAACCAACATTACATTATCAAAATTAAGGGCAGACAACGCTATGACTCTTTAACAAACTACGCGCTCCATACACACAAAATGCATAGTCTTTACATTGGAATTACAAAATTGACAAAATCTGGGCTCTAAGCCCCAAAACTTCCCTTAGGGGATCTCGCGCCCAACAGGCCCTCAACACAAACATCGTGACTCACCCTCAAGTCACTCTGTCGGTGTGGAGATCTTTGCGTGAAGACCTCCCAACTCTTACTGGATCATTGCAAGTTTGACAATGCACTGAGCGGTTGCCTGCTGGACTTCCTCTACGCACTGTTCAGTGACCGCTGTCATCGAACTGATGCCCTAAATCCTTTCCTTAGTTGCTTGTAGCAGTGCGAGATTTTCTTCAGTGGAGGTTGTAATGGTATACGCCTCATCAATCCACGGTTGTAGGCACACCTTCAAAACTGCTTCCTTATGCCAAGCAGCATCCACTTGCTCCTTGAGTGCCTTAGCCTGCTGCATCCTCGCAAGCCTCTGTGTAAGCGCAACCATGTACGTGGTCCCTTTGACCTCGTCATACTTCTGCTATAGCTCACGTGCCTCTGTCTCCAGGCGCTCTATGTTCGGGTCCTCCTGCAGGGTGGTGAGGACCTTGAACAGCTTCGTGCAGTTTGTCACTACACTGTTAACTGCCACCATTTTTGTTGTAATCGTGGTGGTCCATTGTTCCTTAACCTCAGGCAGAGTTGAAGGCTGCACCTTCAACTATAATTTTTCTATCTAAAGGTTCAACTCTAGCTAAACCCTGACCATTTCTTCTCTTGCGTTGCACACCCCTGGTACTAAGTTGCGTACGCATGCCTCCATCGGTTCCTCTGCTTGGATGGTCAACTCCAGACCATATGGTAGGGTTCCTCCACCACCTGTACTAGTTGTCTATTCTGCGCCACTACCTTGTCCTACTGTAGGCTCAACTTCTCAATGTTGATGCACTGCTCGCTCATTACCTGTAGCACGCGACTCTCCCTGGCCCGTAGTTCTGCAGTGACTCCATCCTGTAAAATATAGAGCATCTCCCGAGGGACCGCAACCATGTTTAACCCGATCCCTTTAAACCCACTGACCATAGGCCTTTTGGCCTGATTTTCTGTAATGAGTGCTCCATCTGGCAGCACTATTGTGTTGTTCATCTGGGCGCGCAACATTTCCTCGGCTGCCGATGTGCCGACTACGAGGCTGGTTGACACTGTGCCAGCATGCAGAGTGCACACCTGTAACTCCTCTATCTGCGTCCGGAGGGCCCCTAATACCATCTGGTGTTGCTCCTCAAACTACTGGAGGGCCTCCATGGTGATGTCCCTCACCATTTCACCAATATTGTGTAGATTAGCTTCAGTAAGGGTGATAGGGTAGAATGAAGTCTTTGAGGCATTCATCTTCTTTCGTGACCCTACCTACTATCTTGGGCATAGGATTTTTAGCTGGGTGGACGTTGTTTGCAAGTCTGTACGACCTTGTTCGGTATCAGTCTCCAGCTTGGGAGAAGGGGACTTCTGTCCTTTGCACTCTTCTTCTACTGTCTTCTGCTACTACTCAGCCAACTTCGTAGCAGTTTCACCTCTTCCTTCTTTTGCTGCATGGCAAAATTCTCTGCTTCAACCATGGAACCAGATACAACGTGCCACTCTAGCGACCAAGACTCGAGGACCACAAAGATCACATCGTCGGTTTCCAAATAGGGTAACTCACACCACATCTTTATGGGGTCCTTCCAAGCCTTGATAAAGACATGGTGGAAGTCTGCTTTGAACTCCACAAAACTCTGCAGGATGTTGTAGATCGTGGGTGATAATCATGGCTTGCTATTAATCCCAATCCTGATATTCATCTCCATGAGCACCCATAATATTTTTCTTTCCCTTATCCTTTGTGCATCCCTGGTTTCCCACAGCAAAGCGTACTTCACTGCCTCTAGAAGGTCCTACGCAATTGTTAGGAACTAGCTATCCTTGGGCAATTCCCATGCCACCAGTACTATTGACAACAGGAGCTATGCGTAATGGAATGTTTTACCCTGCTCCTGTGCCTCACGGCAGTTCTCAAGGAACTCTCCATATAGATAGTTTGCCCAGTTAATCTGGACCATTTCTGTGCATTGCACTGCTAGTGCAACCACCGACATAGGCAACTCATCCGCGAGGCACTTCCAAATGACCTTTCATGCCAATATCTGTGTCGCGACCTTGACTTCAGGGTTGTTGATGCTAGAAATGGCATACCCTCACTTCTTCTTCTCTAATATAAACTTCTTTTTCATGGCCTCCCCGATAGACAAGTCATTACTCTTCCCTTCTGAAATGTTTGCTGGGTCCTCCCCTACACAGGGGATCCGTGTAATCCTATGAATCAGATGGTCTATGATGAGGATGGGCTCCTCCAACCACAAGCACCCATCATGCACCAAGTAGAGTAGCTGCCTGATGACAAAAATGGTCACTGGGGCATGATGATAATGCGACACCCAGAGCAGGTTTATAAATCATGCCTTCTCTACACCTCTCAGCCATTTGCGTGGCTCCAACTCTATTATTCCAGCTGATGCATCTTTCTTCTGGCGCATTAGCTATGTGGTCACTAGATGTGGGAACTTCTCATGGTCCGTGAGGTCCCAGTCTTCAAATTTTAACATGGGTGCCTGTGCCAAGTGTGCTCCTTCAAAAATAATGTTGTCAGGGAGCAACGGAGTCTGTAGAGAGAGATCTTGCTTTCATTTATATCCTTGCACGCCTTTGCTTTACCCTTCCGCGGAAGAACATATGCAGGCAACCTCATGAGAGGGTCCGCACCTTGCGTTTCAACTTCCATCTCTACATCCTCCTCCTCAACTAGGATTTCTTCAAACTATTCCACCTCATCAGCCTCCAAATTGATAGCCTTCCCCTTTTCTTCCATGGTGAGCTTAGTCCTCAACGGATTTCTAGGTGATACGCGCACCGGTACCATTGCCTGCTTGTCTTTCTTGGATCTTGGAGTGCGTGGTGATTTAGGGATTTCAGCGACTATCCCGTGGCTCTCTGGGGCCTCTACTTCCATAATTGCCTATGCGGCTTCCTCGACAATCATTGCTCCAGTATCCATGGCTTCTTCGGGTGCTACCGTAGTGCGATTCCACAGTTCTCTCAGTGTCTCTAGCAATTGATCAAGCAACGAATTCAATTTGAAGAGATTGAATAAGTCTTGGTTCATGAATATCTGAGCATGCAACAACTTAGTTCTCAAATTGTCAAGTGTTGTTTGTTGGACAACCTTTTATAATTTATAGTGCCTTTTGGATTTGAATTTGACCATTCCCTCCACATTCAATCCATTAATGCTAGGTTGGCGACAAATTTTCAAGAATCTAGCCCATAGAGTTTGCCTTAAATGCCTGTCGCCTGCTTCATTTTTTCTCAAACCAAGCATCAGATCCTGAATAGAGACTTTAACAGTCACTTTCCAGCCGACTCATGTGGCAGCACAACTACCCTCGCATTGTCATGGACCCTGTGACACTTTGCTACTACACGTAGTCCTGACATCGCGCAGTCCTTGGGCAAAGTAGTTTATAGTTTCGTGCCTCCTTTTAGCTGCATGAAGCACTAAGAATGTGCTTCTGTCGGTTAGTTGGATGGGCAAGCCACTTGTGTATGGCTTCAGATGACTACCATTCACTTTTCCTGGGAAAGGTTCTCCATTTAACTTTACCAACTGCACCGCGCCACCATCTATGATCTCCTTAATAACATACAATCTCAGCCAATGCATTCTGCGCTTGCTAGGGAATTTATCAAATTTACTATCATACAACAACACCAAATCATTCACCTTAAATGTGTGCAACATAATATGTCGATTGTGCATGCCTTTTCGCATTGCTTTTGGACCTGCTGGTGGAATCTAGCCAAAAATCATTCTTCTTTGAGTTCCTCCAGCTACGCGAGCCTCTCGTCCAGGGCTCTGCGATCCGTCATACCTGTGAGCATTGCTATGTGCAGAGTAGGCATGATGTATTCCATAGGCATTACGACTTCCACTACATAGACAAGTGTTACACTAAATTTTGTCACCTTGACTATCTGTAGTTATATGGCCCCATCAATAGCCATATTGTCCTCTTTGTCAAGCCCCATACCTCTGCTCTTCATGTCAAAACTTCAAAAAGAGAGAAAGTCACTTGAAAACATGTTTATCTCTGGGTACACAGGTTCTCTCTACCTTGCCTGC
>APFE030732388.1:49281-64263 GCA_000404065.3 Pinus taeda | reverse complement strand
TTTATGTAATGTAAAGGAGGTTTCCCCCTCGAAGAGGTTGAATTCTAAGGTGTTGATCTATCTTTTCTTGAGCTGGTTCATAACATTTATTAACTAATTTTAGTTAGGTAAAACTAACTATAATTAAGTGGAGTTTATCATAGTTGACCCAGATTAGCCATAACTTAGTATATAAATGATCATCATTTATTATAGTTGATCATGCTAAATATGGGTGACTTTGATTAGTAATATTATATCATAGTTAGTTATAGTTGACCATGGTTGATTATTGATGACCATGGCTAGTTATGTTTAACAATATCTGACTTTGGTTAACCAAATTGATTACTTGGTTTCTATCTTAAGTCATGGTTGATTATCGCTGACCACAATTAGCTACAATTGATTATGATTGATATTAGTTAATGAAAGGCCAATGGTGTTAATTATGGCTTATCTTAATTTACTATATTTGATCATAGTTGAGTAGTTGACAATGGTTGACCAAGTTAACAATTGTTAACCTTGTTAATTATTATTTATTTTGGTTAAATATAGTCAACTATGATTAATCATGATTAATATGGTTAATAATCATTAATAATAATTTTTAATAGTCAATAATATGGTTTACTTCAATGTTATGTCACATTGTGACATTTTAAAAGTAATAGTTTAAAAGTTCAACTTCTAGATAAAATCATGGTTATCCTTATGATTTAATATAAAGTTGAAATGGATAATATGGTTGAATGAACAATGCTAAATGTCATACTATAACATCTTAATTTAGTAACATCTTAAAGTAATAATTTAAGATGTTGACCTCGATATTATATGGTATTATGATGTTTGAAGAATAATAATGTAGTTGCACATTTGTTTTCTTAAGTTAGTAACATCTTAAAGTAATAATTTAAGATGTTGACCTCAATATTATATGGCATTATGATATTTGAAGAATAATAATGTAGTTGCACATTTGTTTGTTTTAACACATTGTGGAAATTTTAGAGTAATATAATATAATATCATTTTTTTTTTGGTTGTATTTAACATTTTAAGAATATGAAATTAAGAAGTATATATAGTGTAGTTGTCTCTATCATTGACTTTATTATCTATATGGATCATATGGTTGAGTTAAATGTTATATCAAAACATTATATTTTTCAAGAGTAATAATTTAAAAGGTTGACATGTAGACATAATATGGTTGTCCTTATGAATGAGTATATTGTTCATATAGATAATATGATCAACTTCAATGCTATATCACATAGTAAAATTTTAAGAGTAAAAATTTAAAAGTTTTGTAGTTTAAATGTATTATCACTTTGCATCATTTCAAGACCAATAACTTAAAAAATTATGTTTAAAGCAACTCATAAAGCAATGGACTTCAATATCATGACAAATTTTGACATTTAAAAAGTAATAATTTAAGAAATAGGTATAATATGTGCTAGGATTCTAACCTAACTTTCTACATTAGGGTATTTAGGAGTTATTCAATTAATATATGTAAGCATATTCTTTCAATAAGGTCCCTTAGATAGTTAACTAAGACAAAATAGTCTTATTTATCAAATAAGGCCCACTAAGTAGTTAGAGTTTTTCCTATTTAAATAACTAACAGGCTATACAATATTTTTGTTGAGTATTTTTGTAACTAGAGCATTGCTCAATGAAATTTCACCTTACCTTAAAAGGAAAGTGAACATAGCTATCTTTATTCCTTAAAAGGGTATTTTTCATATTCCATCTTCTTTTATGTTCACATGGAAAATACCTTTATATTCCATTCAAGGAGTAGACATGTTTTCGGCGTGGTGTATTATTCATTCTGAACAACAAGGCTCGAAGCTATTACATCAAAGCTCACCATGTCACTTTGTGGGAAATGAACCCAGGCGAGAAGGATCCCAGTCATTCCTCCCAATCACCCAAGACAAACCCAAATGACTTTTCATATTTCATCTTATTTGTCTCTTGTATTTTTATTATTTTTTGCATTTATATTCTCTAGACACATGGTTGTGATTCATGTATAAGGAATAAAGTGTTGGTAGTGTTGGAATTGATGTCAAATTTCCACGTTAAGGATGTTTGATATCATTCAGGTTGATTGTTCTTGATTGTGTTAAGGTTCATTTATGTTGATTGTCACACTGCCATTGTGTCAAAGATTGCTTGTTGCATATAAATTCACATGCAAGGAGCTATTTCTCCTTGATCTTGTGTTCAAATCAGATCACTAAAAAAAAAAAGGAAAGACCAATAGAGATATAATAGTGTCCCAACCCAAATGATCAAACATGCATTAGGAATATCATTCTATATACTTCAAGGAAATATGTGTGCACCTGACCTCCTCGCAGGATGGGGAAGGATTTTGGGTATGATATAGATTCTCATGCTCCACTCAAGCGATCTACCTCATCCACACTTGATATCGATCCATACACACAACCACAAACAAAGGGAGACAACAAGTGACCTTCCTCAGAAGATTGCTAGATCAAAATATCCTAGAAACAACTATAAAGAATGTTGAATACAAATAGATAAAGGGAAGGAAGATATGTTTCTATTAGTCATGAAAAAATCAAATTACAACCATATACCTTTGCCTCAAAGCTTCCTCTCTACATTCCAGCAGAGTCTCCCCACTACAACAAGGAAATGAGCATGAAGAGCAATACTCAAGAAACAATAATCTTATAACCTCTCTCTCTAGCAGAAAGATTGTAGCATAAACTCAACATCTCTAGCTTAGTAAGAATCTAGCTCTCCCCCAAAAATAACTCTCCAAAAACTAGTCTAACCCTCCCAAATGGTCTAGTATAAATAAACATAATAGAAGCCCCAAAATGATGAATGTAGATGCTTAGGAAGACAATAATTCATGGAAAATTATAACTAATAAGTCCTATCCAACTCGAATAAGTGATGAGTTGAACTGATCTCCTAGGCACCAAGACACTCTAGAAGACATCCCAAATCGCAAGCATAGAAAAGACTGAAAAAGGCTATAGTCTCTCACACAAGGAAGGTCTCGGAGTGATTGGGAAGCTCTAGTCACTCTCATAGGCCTCCACATGTGTGACTAGGAAGTATGAATGGAAAAATAAGGTCTAAGGCCTGGAAAAGTAAAACAACCATGAGGACTAATGAATGTTGACCCTAGGGGGTAAAATAGGCCGATAACATATGCCCCCTAATGTAAGATTCCATAAGAAAAGTTGATGGCCAAAATACATTATGATAAATATTATAGGTCAATATAGGAGTGAGGAGACAAAGCTAAGAATGCAGATTGGAAGACTTTGGAGTTGAAGTCTCATATGTGTTGATAACATCCCTGAGGAAGGCATACCCATGCCTAGTCATAAGAAGATACTGAACATGGTTGCTAAAACATACACTAGGTTTGGTCTTCATAACTGTACTTTTGATATTTATATTTATTCAAGAAAAAAAATATTATTTTTATATATGTCAATGAGTTTCTTTCTCATTGAAATTGGTCTAGCACATGGTAAAGTGCTATAGGTGAGTCAAAGAGTCAAAAGAATTATGTTGAAGACCTTAAGGGCATGTTACACTAGGTATACTTATGTATTAGAGTCAAATAATACACCTCTAAGAAAAGTCAAGTCTCCTCCAAGCAATGGTACCATCAAAAGAATCCATCTAAAGAGAAAAATCCAAGTCGGCCTATAGTCAACAAGTCAGCCTTCAAGTTGGCATAAAAGAGGGAAAATATTCTATATATAGAGGTTTTCTACTCCCTCATAATGTCACACATTCATATATGAAATTAGTGAAGGTAGAAGGCACAAGAACAAGGTGAACAAAGGATGAAGAAGGGGTCTCCAAGTGTAGTGAAGAAGAAGGGTACACAACTAAGCCTAAGTGGATTGTTTCTAGGGAAAGTTGCAATCACACGTGAAAAGATAAAGAGAGTATCTTGGCTGTCATAACAACCCTTCACCATAGTAATACATATCTCATTTGTTGGGCCGGAAAAGTAGGCCTATAAGGCCTCTCACTCAAGCGAAGAAGAAACAAATACCTCCACACAAGGATCTTGAAGGGATCCCCTTATACGTGCTAAGAAACAATGATACATTGTTGTCATATCAGACATGCAACTATGTCTTAAGAAAGAGCTCGGTTGGAGGAAGGATAAAGTACTCTTCATATGTAAAGGAATCTGCCAAGGAACAAAGAGGAATATATCTTATAGAAGAAACATAACAAGGAATACTCAGTTTCTGGAAGAAGGACGAAGTCCCAGGATGCAAAGTGTCGGAAGAAGGAAGACTAAGTGTTAGGGAACAAAGTGCAGAAAGGAGGAAGGACTTGAATTTTTCTTGGAGGACATTCTAGTTAAAGGTCTAGGTTTTGGCATTAATCAATAAGAAGCTTCAATAAGAGAAAGTTATCAAAGGGTTTTCCTCTCTAAGAGAGAGAGGTTTTGTCCCTAGGAGAGAGCCAACATCTTGTGTTCTTGTGTTTTGTATTTTGATAGCAGTTTGATGAAGTAAAATAACATACACTAATAATAATAAGAAGATAAATATAACAAGATAAAAGCAAAAGTGCTTCACAAATTGTTATCAATTCACTAAGAATCACACTACACCTAATCGACCTAGATTATTCAACATGGTATCGGAGCTAAGGTGACACATAAAGGAAAGTTCATCTCAAGAACATTCATCAAGGAAGGACATCTACAAAAGTTGAAGCATCAATCCAAGAAGCCTCAATCACCTCAAGGACAAGAAGGTCTACCATCTATCATTCATCAAGGAATACTACAAAGCAAGAATATACTTACATAAAGGCACCTACAAAAAGAGAAGAAGGAACTAGATCAAGCTACAAGTCATCAAGCAAGCCCACTTGGAAAAAGAAACTTGAAGAACATCAAGATCTTAGGAAGGCAAGCCATCAAGTCTTCAAGAAGAAAGCAAGTCCACTACATCTCAAAATCTATCAAGTATATGTCCCCTTCTGAATATACATCAATTTGTTTTTGTAAGGAAAGCAACAAATTGGCAGGTACCAATAACTTTCTTGCATGGAAGAAGAGGATTGATTTACTTCTCAAGGAGAATGAACTTCTAGAACACATCAAAGGGAATATCACTATTCCTGCTAAGGAACACACTCAAGCCTTAGCCAAGTATAATAAGGATGAGACAAGAGCTCAAATGATTCTAATAGAATCCATCAAAGACTCTCTCATTCCTTATGTCTCCAAACTTGAAACATCAAAATAAAGCTATGACAAACTAATAGAGTTATTCTCAGTAAGCACAATCGAAGAACTAATATCTCTTCAAAATGATTTGTATAATATGAAGATATCAAATGAAGGAATAGCTCCATAATTCATGAACATCTCTGAGATGAGGGATCAACTTCAAGAGTCAAGAGAAGTTATGCCTGATAAAAAGATGACAACTGTAGTACTCAATGATCTACCTGATGATTGGGGCAACTTCACATCAAGCATATATGCCAAGAAAGAAGCCACCCCACTAAATTAGATGTGGTCTCTATGTAAGATAGAGGAAACAAGACTCAAAGAAAAGGAGGATGTGGGATCAAGGGAGCAAGTATTTGCTACAATGGTGAAAGAAGAAGGAAAATTTGCAAATTTGGTCCACGAAGAACAAAAAATAGAGATATGTCAAAGATCCAATGCTTTGGATGCCAAGAATATGGACACTACAAAAGGAATTTTCCAAAACTGAAGAAGGACAACAACAACAAAATAAAAAGTGAAGAAATTGATGTGACTCAGGAAATGAAAGAAGAAGACAAGAAGCAAAAGAAGCAATATCCTCTAGATCTCTATTATGACTAAGTCTATTTCTTTACCTAAAGTCTTCTTTCAAAGTTTTGAGTAGTATAGGAGCATGTAGGAATAGAATAAAATTACATGGCTAGAAACATCTTCTAAAATCTAGAAGCATGATGTACATAGAGTTCAAAATACTCATGTAGAAGGAGAATTTATAAATAAAACAAAATGCATGGCTAGAAATATCTTCTAGAATATAGGAGCATGGTAGATTTAGCTCAATATATTTATTTAGAAGGAGCATACCTAGTATATGACCTCATCCACAATGAAAGAAAATTTATCATTATTAAGAATCTTAGAATACCTCAATCATCAAAAAGAAAGAAACATTTGTAGGGTAAGGGTCTTCAAGATCCTCTGATGGAATCTCAGAAAGAAGATTCATAAACAAAAGAAGATGTCTTATTGGGAGTGCCATTCATGGGATTCAATAAAAGGATGAAATGCAGGCAAGCTAATATGAAGCAAGAAGGGCCACACCATGGATAGTCAATTGAATATAAGATGATCAAAGGAGAATCAAGATGAGGTATGTATGCATCAAAGTTTAGTCATGTTATCATATGTATATTATTGAGTCATGGAAATTTTTCTATGACATGTTCAAGTATGAAAGAATCTCTTTCACCAGTGACATGCTCAAAGGCATGTACTACAATGCAATGAATTTCAACAAAAGGAAATACTCACATAAGGAGTATAACATTGCTGACTAAGAAGCAAGAAGAAATGTTGACTAGTCTAAGAAGAAGGCAATGAAGAAGTGCTCCCACAAGGAGTAAAAGGTGGTTTACCAATCTATCCATGAAGAAAAAAATGAAGAAGCATGAGAATAAAACCATGGTCACAAATAATAATTATCTGACAAAGATACTTTGAAGACATCTCCTAAAAGAAGGCATGACAAGTTTGATAAAGGAAGAAAAAGATCAAAGGACCCTTAACACTTGTGAAGGCCTTGGAGATATGAAAGGTGAAGATAACGGATTCTACCCTACAAAGATGTCATGATGAATAAGCCATCAAGAAAAAAAAACCATTTTATGTTGAAGCAATATCAGGATGAAGTCATGAAGGGATACTAGATCAAAGCATGGGAACAAGAAAGCACAACAAAGCATTCATGTGAAGAGTAGTCCTAAGCATAGACAAGATGAAAAAGGAGTAGACAAATGAAAAGAGAACCTGATATATGACAAGAAGGCCACTTTACAAGAAGGAAGAAATGACATCACAAACCAAGAAGGAAAGTGATCAATGGATGGTTCCCTACCTATAAGAAGTTAGAACAAATACTTCATGACATCAAAGGAAAGAAGGATATCAAGTAGCTGGAGGACCCACAAAGAAGAAGTTTCTAAAGAATGGACAAGTCCCTAGCTAAGAGTGAGTTATAACAAGTTCCCAATTATAAAGGAACTTGGACAAGTACCATGTCAGAGGATACTTGGGCATGTCTTCCTCAATTGAGAGGAAGAGATAGACACAAAATTCTTGTATTCACTTGGGAAGAAAGAACGGGAGGATTTGGTAATCATCTAGCATCAGATAATTTTTGAGGATGTGTAGGGCATTCAAGACAAGAGTAGGCAAGAGGACCGATATTCTTTGAGGGCTAGGAACCAAAGATAAGAATAGTCCTAGAAGTTCATACTCAGTGAACACCTGGTTGTGTATGTACCTTGAGAGACAATGACTAAGGTGTCTATAAGTCATTGGTATCACTAACATTGTGCTCTGATCTATTGAGAGATAGAGTTTTCAGTCAAGGCCTTGATGTGGGAACAATGTTGGTTACTATGATGCTATAATACATGGATTCCAATTTGGTTTCTCTTATGTGAATTCTTTAACATTGAAACATAACCAAACACCTTGTAATGTTGTATGAATACCTCCCTAGTTAAGAGGGAATGTTGAAGGAAATGTAACTAGGTTCAATCTTCATAAATGTACTTTTGATATTTGCATTTATTCAATAACATAAATATTATTTTTATATATTTCAATGCGTTTCCTGCGCATTTAAATATGTCTAGCACATGTTAAGGTGTTATAGGTGAGTCAAAAAGTCAAAATAATTATGTTGAAGACCTTAAGGGTCTGTTACACTA
The DNA here is from genome assembly GCA_000404065.3 of Pinus taeda. Lineage (NCBI taxonomy): Eukaryota > Viridiplantae > Streptophyta > Pinopsida > Pinales > Pinaceae > Pinus > Pinus taeda. Next base: position 56,283 of record APFE030732388.1, on the reverse strand, counting down.
GGTATACTTATATATTAGAGTCAAAGATGACACCTCCAAGAAAATTCAAGTCTCCCCAAGTAAAGGCACCATCAAAATAAGCCATCCAAAGTAAATAAGTCAAGTCATCCTACAGTCAGCATGTCGGCCTTCAAGTTGGCATAAAGGAGGTACAATCCTCTATATATAGAGGTTGTCCATTCCCTCATAATGTCAAGAATTCATCTTTGAACTCAACGAAGGTATAAGGCAAAAGAAAAGGGTGAAAAAAGGATTAATAAGGGGTATCCAAGTGTAACGAAGAAGAAGGGTACACAATGGAGCCTAAGATGATTTTTTCTAGGGAAAGCTGCAGTCGGATGTGCGAATATAAGGAGGGTATCTTTGCTGTCATAATAGCCCTCCACCACAGTCATACATATCTCATTGGTTGGGCCATAAAAGTAGGCCTATAAAGCCTCTCACTATAGATAAAAGGAAGCTCCCTCAAGTGAAGAAGAAAAGAGGACCTCCACATAAGGATCTTGAAGGAATCCCCTCACTTGCGTGAAGAAACAACAATACACTGCTGTCATATCGGACTTGCAACTATATATCAAGAAAGAGCTCGGTTGGAGGAAGGATAAAGTACTCTTCATATGTAAAGGAATCTACCAAGGAACAAAGAAGAATATCTCTTACAGAAGAAACATAACAAGGACTACTATCAGTTTCCAGAAGAAGGACAGAGTTCTAAGAAGAAAAGTGTCAGACAAAGGAAGACTAAGTGCCCAGCAACAAAGTGCATGAAGGAGGAAAGACTTTATTTGTGCTTCGAGGACATTATAGTCAAGGTTATAGGGTTTGGAATTGATCAATAAGAAGATTCAATAAGAGAAACTTACCAAAGTTTCCTCTCTAAGAGAGAGAGGTTTTGGTCCTAGCAGAGAGCCAACATCTTGTGTTCTTGTATTTTGTATTTTGATAGCAATTTGATGAAGTAAAATAACATACACTAATAATAAGAATAAGATCAAGCTAACAAGATAAAAATAAAAGTGCTTCAGAAATTGTTATAAAGTCACAAGGAATCAAACTACACCTAATTGCGCTAGATTCTTCGATAGTCCACACTTGATCTTGATCCCTACACACATACACAAACAAAGGGAGACAACAAGTGACCTTCCTCAGAAGATCGTTAGATCAGAATATCATAGAAAAAAACTTCAAATCATGTTGAATACAAATAGATACAGGGAAGGAAGATATGTTTCTATTAATCATAAATAAATCAGATTACAACCATATACCTTCACCTCAAAGCTTCCTCTCCGCAATCAGGTAGAGTCTTCCCACTACAACAAGGAAATGAGGATGAAGAGAAATACTCAAGCAACAAGAACCACATAACCTCTCTCTCTCTAGCAGAAATATTGTAGCATAAATTCAATATCTCTAGCTCAGCAAGAATCTAGCTCTCCCCCAAAACTAGCTCTCCAAAAAGTAGCTTGACCCTCCAAAATGGTCTAGTATAAATAGGCATAATAGAGGTCCTAAGAGGATGAATGTAGATGCTTTGTAAGACAATAAGTCATGGAAAATTATAACTGATAAGTCCTGGCCAACTTGAATAAGTGATGAGTCGAACTGATCTCCTAGGGACCAAGACACTCTAGAAGACATCCCAAATCACAGACATAGAAAATACTGAAAAGGGCCATAGTCGCTCACACAAGGAAGGCCTGGGAGTGATTGGGAAGCTCTAGTTACTCTCATAGACTTCCATATGTACAACTAGGAAGTATGAATTGAAAAATAAGGTCTATGTCCTGGAAAAGTCAAACAACCATGAGGACTAATGAACACTGACCCTAGGGGGTTAAAATAGCTAATAACATATTCCCCCTAATGTAAGAGGTCAGAAGAAATGTTGATGGTCGAAATACATTATGATAAAGCTCAGAGGTCAAAATAGGAGTGAGGATACAAAGCTAAGAATGTGGATCGAAAGACTTTGGAGTTGAAGTGCCATCTATGTTGATAACATCCCCAAGGTCTGCATACCCACGCTCGGTCATAAGAAGATACTAAACATGGTGGCTAAAACATACACTACGAATCCATGAGATGAAGTGCTAGAACATGGCCACAAAAGACATACACAGTGGATTCATGTGACTCAATAAAAAGAGCATAGCCACTAACAAATACAATCATGGATCTATGTCACAATATAAATCAGTAGGACTATGGACACATGACAAACAAATAAGTGTCTCAAGATAATCCTCGAAGTACATAAGATATACATAAATCCAACACAACCTGGGAAAGGTGCCATATAAGAGTGAGATGTCTCTAACCTAGGGTCTTTGACATAAACCTGATGGTATAAATCTACATCATGCAAATATACGAGCTGAGGTCGAACATGGTAGAAACTGCTTTATTACTAGCCAATGAGGTAAACCAATAACAAATGCAAGGAAATACATCATTGAGGAAAATGGAACCCAAGGTACCTAGTACAGTCCACTAAGTGTGAATAAATGAGCCAATGTCAAACACTAGTGAGCTCGACCAATCAAGAGCCAATGATGTAAAACCACCGTCGATCATGAGGAAGCCTGCCACTAAGGTATGCAAGCTCCAAGGTACTACTAGTTCCTAGATAAAACTCCTGGATAATGATATGAAGTCAACATGAGAATATCCGTCAAATGAGAGCATTGATGTATCCCCCATAAATTGACACAAAACATACCCGGATGATGTGATGTATGGATGAAGTCATGAATTGATGAAATACAACTGACACATGGATGACCATCTCAAAAAGGTAAACAGGCTATTTCAGATGGCCAACACAGGTTGAAACTTCCCTTAAACACATAGAGACACAAAAAAAAAGTGACTTAGCATGATTGATGAGAAGGAAAAATTTTAGAGGCTAATATTCACAGATGGGCTAATTTTCTACACTTTTTCCAAAAAAAATATATTTTCCAAGTTCCATTTTTTCTAAAAATATTTCTCCCAAGTTTTATAGTATAAAATATTTACCTTAAAAATCACCAAGATATATATAGACGTAATATATTAAAATAAATAATTTAGATATTTTTACAAAAATATCATCAAACATTTTACAATCTATTAGAGATTACTAAGATTCACCAAGGTCTCTATACTTTCAAATAGATATCCATCCTTAAAACTTTCCCTGCTAATGAACACCATGTGAGATCATTCAATGATGTAGGAGGCATCAAGGAATGCTCCATATGATTGGAAGAGTAACCAGATGGAGGAGTAAACTAATTCATATGTATGGTATGACTCCTAGGTAAGCTAAAACCTAACTGTGAGATAATGAAGCAGACAAGTGTTGTGTTGAAGGGCGATGTAAAGGATGCTACCACTTGATGACTAATGGAAATAAATGTTCCCTGCCTTCTCTTTTTATAAGTTCCTTTTTTGTAAAATTGTCTCCTAAGCCCGAAAAAGAGAAAAGTATACAAGGGAGAACCTCCTAGCCATAGTAGACTAGGGTATTAATTTTTCATAATTAGTTTATCCCAGTCCAGAAAAGGGTTAAAATTATACTGGGTAGATGAACCTTCAAGTACTTTAACGAGCATGAAGAAGACAAGTTCACTCAGAAATCTTTTCTAGATTAAGGAGTCTGAAAAGAGATTAAATAAAACTCCTCCTGGAGGAATAAGTGGTATAGAGGATAGAAACTAGTTTCGATGATGATGGAACTAATCATGACATAATGAGGAAAATAGGTTGGCTAATAGGACCACTCATTATAGCGGTTCCTACAAAAAAGGATAAAACGCAAAGTGAAAGTGGATGGTAGGCCAAGAAGATGAGGACTATGGAAGAAAGAAACCAAGGCTCAATATGTAAAAATAGGTTGATAAAAGTGGAAATCATAAGGGATAAAGAGTGGAATCCTCCTAGGGTATGGCCAAAAAAGAGACGAAGAGGAGGACATGAGGCTCAAATTCTAAGTCATGGCGGGTTAGAAGGAGAGATTTCGAAAAGAGGAATAAAATCGATTGCATGGAAATTGTTAGGGTCCTATAATTTATAGGATCTCAAGGTGATTGAGCATTTCATAGTCTACAGATTTCAAATTGTTCATAGATTCCAATATTCAATTGATTTCACAAAAAAAAGAGAAAAGAAAAGACATGAAAAGAGGGTATATAAAAAGAAGAAAAATACCAAAAGAGAAAAAATAAGAAGAAAAAGAAAACCCCAAATATTGTTCAAATCATACAGTCTAAGCATGATTGAAGAAATTCCAACTTTTGTTGATAAGGTAGAAAATAAAGATCTACCAAACAGTTTAATCTTGGCAAATCAGTAACTAGATAGAAATAAAATTGGTTCAACTATTTAATCTAGACCAATGGGAGAAATAAGTGATAGAGTAGGTTATAAATAAAAGAAAAAATGAAAGTGTCTTCCAGTCCAAGTGCACCCTGCAAAGGAAAAATAAAAAAATCTAGATTAGAAAAATAATGGTAGGTAGATTGAGGTAAATCCAAAGAAAGAAAGACATTAATGTTCTTTTAAGGTTGGAAGACATATCCTATTGTTTTTCCTAAGGTCGGGAGAAGAAATAAAAAGGGGAAGGGGTTTTATTTTATTTTTCAATATTATTTCCCCTAACATTACTCTATACCCCTATTTTCCTATAGTCTACCCAAATATTTATTTCCCTACCCCACCACTCGCTTACCCATCACATCCCATCTTACCTATCCCCCATCTCTCATCAAATCCCTGCTCATCCCATATGACCCAACGGCCCATGTGCTTTTCTAGCCCCCCCTCACCCTCCAAAATTTAATCCAGGGGGGTGGTCAGAAATCAGTGGTTTCAAACCATTGACGTGTCATGCTCTCATGATTTTGCACCCCCCTCTCTCATACCACATACCACTCCCCAATCTCCCCAAAAAATGGTTTATGTCGTTGGTCAACCTACTTTGCCATTGTGACCGTTGTTGCTCCCACCACCTCACAACTCCAACCTGTCTGATCTGCCTATCACCTCCATTCCTGCCATTGTGCATTCAATTGGCTACATCATTAGCCAACAGACCCACGCTAAGTCAGACCAACCCTACGAGAACACTCCAAAGCCATAAAAACACCATTTCATGCCATTTTTGAATTTTAACTTGCTATCTCTACTATTAGGCACAATTGAGTTCCATTCAGTCATACTTAGAAAGTGTAGTAATATCACTCTGACAACAGTACAGTTGCAAGAGAATTTATTTTTCTATAGTGATCACATATTCCCTTTTTCGAATCCCACTTTTGGTTAATCCCTTTTCTTTTTCCCCCTCTGAATTCCTATTTATTCATATCCCCTTCTATTATAATTTCAACACAAGTTAGTTTTCAGAGGTTTCTGTGTAGGTTTTAACCCCGTATAGAAATTACCTACATACAAATTCTAAAACACAAAAAATAGACAATGCGACAGCATAACACATAAAACACATCTACACATAGATTTTCCCCTGGATCCAAAAAACAGGACTACCAGCTTGATTTTTCATTATGCTCCTTTCAATGTTACAATACATATTTATACATGCCGAAGCATCTAATACCATGGACCAAAAACCATCGCATCCAAAACCATGCACCGAAAACCATCGCGTCCAAAACCATGAACCAAAAACCATAGGTAGGTTCGCCCAACCTAATATAGGGTCCAATTTTTTTTTTCCAAAGGCGCTGCCTCGGACCCCGTAGAGGGGCGCTACCCACTGCCCTCAAACCCCCCAAATGGAGGGGCTTGCCGCCCCGTGCTGTACAATCAGAACAATGAATGGGGGGCTTGGCGCCCCCTCTAACCCCCCAGATAGGCGGGTGTTGTCGGCCCCCTTGTGATCCCCCCGCTGCGCAATCAACGCAACGAGGGGGGGGGGGGGGTTTCTGCCCCCTCTAACCCCCCAATTCACTATGTAGGTTAGTTGTGGAAAGAATATAACACAACCCAATATTCTGCAGAAGACAACCATGGCACTAAAGAAGAAGGAACAAGAAGTATTTAATGCAATGGTGCACCCACCATTGGATTTGGATCACATACCACTTGCAGACAGGGATTTGAAGATACATGAAACACTCTCGGGGTTTGATTTATTCGACATATATTGCTGGTGGGAGGATAAATTTGTGGAGGAGATGGATGACATAGGCCTCTGGGAAACTGATCTACCTTTTTACATTTTTCCTAATACACATAGTTTCCCAGAACTGATTAGGAAATGCCGCTCATCCTACAATCCACAATAAAGGGAAGTGATGGTCCCAACAAGAAGTATATTCTTTAGCATTGATGCCAAGTCCATTATGCAGATGATGCAAGACCCTGTTATTGAAGGAACTACTCCCTTTTCCCATGAGATTCTCACTGAAATGTATCAGAAACCTGATTTTTCTAAGAGAGGAAAAACCTTCGAACTTTTCATGACTGAGTACACACCTCTGCCAAACAATAATCCTCCTTATTCCTCCTTCGTTTTCCCTGACAAAACTAGACACATTGTCGCTGTTCTTTCTTATTTACTTGGCTATTATTCATATCAATGGCTTCATGAAACTATCATAGCTTTCCTGTCTATTCTGTCAACAAAATCCAAGCCCTCTGTCCTCTTCAACTTTAGCAAATTTTTAGTAGATGCCATTCATGATAAGTTTGTTAATTTCTTCACACAGGAAGTGTTTCAATACTCCTCATTTTTTGTGGATATGTTTGTTTATTTTCAGAAAAACAGGTTCCATTTTTCAATGAGCAATATGAATGAATAAGGTTAAGAAAAGAGGAAGGTGAATTAAAATAAGAATAATAAATTAAATTTAGAGAAATGTAGATAAGCTCCATGTGGCAACAACCAACATAAGAATATCCATCTAGGAGATAAACCTGAGTTAAACTAGGGAGTAGATTGGGGATAAAATCTTGACTCATTAATTGACTTCAAGTAATAAACACAATTTAAGG